>JAVTVY010052858.1:0-27364 GCA_036873755.1 Hanleya hanleyi | reverse complement strand
GAGCTGCCATACCCTCCGAGACAGCGATATATGGGTGGATATTTTATACTTTACACCGACTGTATTTTCTGCTCCCAACCACCCAGAAATCGAATTTGTGCCACTTTTAGAGTGGTCGACATATCTTCCTAATGCATTTATTTATTTTTTTGACTCATTTTTGGGTGTTTAAATTGGAGCTGCCATACCCTCCGAGACAGCGCTAAATAGGTATTATCTGGATATTTTAAACTTTACACCGACTGTATTTGTTGCTCCCAATCACCCAGAAATCGAATCTGTGCCACTTTCAGAGTGATCTACATATCTTCCTAATGCATTTATCTATCTTTCCGACGCATTTGTGGATGTTTAAATTGGAGCTTCCATACCCTCCGAGACAGCGCTAAATGGGTATTATCTCGATATGGTCAATTTACACCAACTGTATTTGTTGCTCCCAATCAACCAGAAATCGAATTTGTGCCACTTTTAGAGTGGTCTAAATATCTTCCTAATACATTTATCTATCTTTCTGACCATATTTGAGTGTTTAAATTGGAGCTGCCATACCCTCCGAGACAGCACTAAATGGGTATTATCTGCATATTTGTATAATTTACACCGACTGTATTTGTTGCTCCCAATCACCCAGAAATCGAATTTGTGCCACTTTTAGAGTGGTCGACATACCTTCCTAATGCATTTATCTATCTTTCTGACTCATTTTTGTGTGTTTAAATTGGAGCTGCCATACCCTCGGGAGTATGACAGCTCTAAATAGGTATTATCTGGATATTTTATAGTTTACACCCACTCTATTGTTGCTCCCAATCACCAAGAAATCGAATTTGTGCCACTTTTAGAGTGGTCTACCTATCTTCCTAATACATTTATCTATCTTTCAGACTAATTTGTGGGTGTTTAAATTGAAGCTGCCATACCCTCCGAGACAGCGCTAAATGGGTATTATCTCGATGCGGTCAATTTACACCAACTGTATTTGTTGCTTCCAATCACCCAGAAATCGAATGTGTGCCGCTTTTAGAGTGGTCTACATATCTTTCTGATACATTTATCTATCTTCCTGACCCAATTTTGTGTGTTTAAATTGGAGCTGTCATGCCCTCCGAGACAGCGCTAAATGGGTATTATCTCGATATGGGCAATTTACACCAACTGTATTTGTTGCTCTCAATCACCCAGAAATCGCTTTTGTTCCACTTCTAGAGTGGTCTAAATATCTTCCTAACGCATTTATCTATCTTCCTGACCCATTTTTGGGTGTTTAAATTGGAGCTGCCATACCCTCCCATACAGCGCTAGATGGGTATTATCTGGATATTTTATACTTTACACCGACTCTAGTTGCTGCTCTCAATCACCCAGAAAACGAATTTGTGCCACTTTTAGAGTGGTCTAAATAGCTCCCTAATACATTTATCTATCGACTTAAGGGTAATTGGGCGTAACAAATGCAGTCGGTGTAAATTGACCATATCGAGATAATACCCATTTAGCGCTGTCTCGGAGGGTATTGCAGCTCCAATTTAAACACCCAAAAATGAGACAGAAAGATAGATAAATGTATTAGGAAGATATGTAGACCACTCCAAAAGTGGCACCAATTCGATTTTTGGGTGATTGCGAGCAACAAATAGAGTCGGTGTAAAGTATGAAATGTCCAGATAATAACCATTTAGTGCTGTCTAGGAGGGTATGCCAGCTCCAATTTAAACACCCAAAAATGGGTCAGAAAGATAGATAAATGTATTAGAAAGATACGTAGACCACTCTAAAAGTGGCACAAATTCGAATTCTGGTTGATTGGGAGCAACAAATCGAGTTGGTGGAAATTATAAAAATATCCAGATAATACCCATTTAGCGCTGTCTCGGAGGGTATGGCAGCTCCAATTTAAACAGCTAAGAATGAGTCAGAAAGAGAGAAAAATATATTAGGAAGATATCTATACCACTGTAAAAGTGGCACAGATTCGATTTCTGGGTGATTAGGAGCAACACATATAAATTATAAAAATATGCAGATAATATCCATTTATCGCTGTCTCGGAGGGTATGGCAGCTCCAATTTAAATACCCAAGAATGAGTCATGAAGATAGATAGATGTATTAGGAAGATATCTAGACCACTCTAATAGGGGCACAAATTCGATTTCTGGGTGATTGGGAGCAACAAATAGAGTCGGTGTAAATCATAAAAATATCCAGAAAATACCCATTTAGCGCTGTCTCGTAGGGTATGGCAGCTCCAATTTAAACACCCAAAAATGGGTCCGGAAGATAGATAAATAAGGAAGGAAGATATGTAGACCACTCTGAGAGTGGCTCAAATTATATTTCTGGGTGATTGGGTGCAACAAATAGAGTCGGTGTAAAGTATAAAATATACAGATAATAACCATTTAGCGCTGTCTCGAAGGGTATGCCAGCTCCAATTTAAACACCCAAAAATTGATCAGAAATATAGATAAATTTATTAGGAAGATATCTAGACCACTCTAAAATTGGCACAAATTCGATTTCTGTGTGATTGGGAGCAACAAATACAGTTGGTGTAAATTGACCATATCGAGATAATACCCATTTAGCGCTGTCTCGGAGGGTACGGCAGCTCCAATTTAAACACCCAAAATTGAGTCAGAAAGATAGATAAATGTATTATGAAGATATGTAGACCAGTCTACAAGTGGCACAAATTCGATTTCTGGGTGATTTGGAGCAACAAAGAGAGTCGGTGTAAATTATAAAAATATTCAGATAATACCCATTTAGCGCTGTCTCGGAGGGTATGCCAGGTCCAATTTAAACATCCAAGAATGAGTCAGAAAGACAGATAAATGTATTAGGAAGATATCTAGACCACTCCAAAATGGCACAAATTCGATTTCTGGATTATTGGGAGCATCAAATACAGTCGCTTTAAATTGACCATATCGTGATAATACCCATTTAGCGCTGTCTCGCAGGGTATGGCAGCTCCAATTTAAACACCCCAAAATGAGTCAGAAAGATAGATAAATGTATTAGGAAGATATGTAGACCACTCTAAAAGTGGCACAAATTCGATTTCTGGGTGATTGGGAGCAACAAATCGAGTCGGTGTAAATTATAAAAATATCCAGACAATACCCATTTAGCGCTGTCTGGGAAGGTATGGCATCTCCAATTTAAACACCCAAGAATGAGTCAGAAAGATAGATAAATGTATTAGGAAGATACCTATACCACTCTAAAAGTGCCACAAATTCGATTTCTGGGTGATTGGGAGCAACACATGCAGTTGGTGTAAATGGACCATATCGAGATAATACCCATTTAGCGCTGTCTCGGAGGGTATGGCAGCTCCAATTTAAACGCCCAAAAATGAGTCAGAAGGATAGATAAATGTATGAGGAATATATGTAGACCACTCCACAAGTGGCACAAATTCGATTTCTGGGTGATTGGGAGCAACAAATAAGTCGGTGTAAATTATCAAATATCCAGATAATACCCATTTAGCGCTGTCTCGGAGGGTATGGCAGCTCCAATTTAAACACCCATAAATGGGTCAGAATGATAGATAAATGTATTAGGAAGATATCCAGACCACTCTAAAAGTGGCACAAATCAGATTTCTGGGTGATTGGGAGCAACAAATCGAGTCGGTGTAAATTATAAAAATAACCCGATAATACCCATTTAGCGCTGTCTAGGAGGGTATGCCAGCTCCAATTTCAACACCCAAGAATGAGACAGAAAGACAGATAAATGTATTAGGAAGATATCTAGACCACTCCAAAAATGGCACAAATTCGATTTCTGGGCGGTTGGGAGCAACAAATACAGTCGGTTTAAATTGACCATATCGAGATAATACCCAATTAGCGCTGTCTCGGAAGGTATGGCAGCTCCAATTTAAACACCCAAAAATGAGTCAGAAAGATAGATAAATGTATTAAGAAGATATGCAGACCACTCTAAAAGTGGCACAAATTCGATTTCTGGGTGATTGTGAGCAGCAAATAGAGTCAGATAATACCCATTTAGCGCTGTCTGGGAGGGTATGGCAGCTCCAATTTAAACACCCAAAAATGGATCAGAAAGATAGATAAATGTATTAGGAAGATATGTAGACCACTCTATAAGTGGCACAAATTCGATTTCAGTGTGATTGGGAGCAACAAATACAGTTGGTGTAAATTGACCATATCGAGATAATACCCATTTAGCGCTGTCTCGGAAGGTGTGGCAGCTCCAATTTAAACACCCCATTATGAGTCAGAAAGATAGATAAATGTATTAGGAAGATATGTAGACCACTCTAAAGTGGCACAAATTCGATTTCTGGGTGATTGGGAGCAACAAATACAGTCGGTGTAAAGTATAAAATATCTAGATACTACCCATTTAGCGGTCTCGGAGGGTATGCCAACTCCAATTTAAACACCCAAAATGAGTCAGAAAGATAGATAAATGTATTAGGAAGATATGTAGACCACTCTAAAAGTCGCTAGTAAAATATTGTGAAATGCACACAGATTTTACTACGACCCTGTAGAAACGTACTCAATAGCACACATTTTGAAGCATTCTTCTCAAATTTTTATTCACAGGGAAGACAATTTATTGGAGGAAACATGGTGTCATTCGTGTTGTGAAAAACATAATGGTTGTCGAAATATATGGATTTTCATGAAGGTTACTACTTTCACATAGCGCGATTTAGAATATCGAAACGGGAAAGTAATAAGGAAATAAGTTCAGCGACGTTAAAGCTGCAGTGTATGAGCGCTGATCAGAAAACCCCAAGTCGAACATCTGTGACAAAGACCTCTTCAAATGATAAGTATACCATCTTAGGAAAACTCTCTTCAACTAAGATGATTAGCTTCCCGTACCCACCTCACCCCACCCCTGACTGGCATTAATAACAAGACCACATAGAAATAGCCAAGGAAAGAGTGGGTAAACCGAAATACGATCCAGAGGAAATAGTATACAATATCATGTAGTGAAGAATACGCGGAGAATACTATAAATATGGGTCCTTATTTTGGGGAGAAATTCGATCATCGATCTCATATTTACTCAAACAACATGCATTTTGTACGCCTAAACACATGAGTGGGCGAGTATGATTTTAACGTGGTTTACAAAAATGTTCAGTCATATAACGGAGATTCATTCAAAAGCTCGCGATTTTTTTCTGACAGAGAATACACTGGAATTATTACGGCCTTATTTGGAGGCGTTTTAAAATCGAAATTCAATTTTAATTCATTATAGCTGACAGCGCGGCGAGATCCGGATAAAATCCTCGACGAGTCCTGAAACTACATGAACAGTAGCAAGCCAAGCCTACAACCGTTTCCGGAAAAAACCCTCTTTCTATATTACTGACTTATAAGGCGGACTACTGGCAAATACAAGAAGCTGCCAGCAGACTGGATATGTTTCGATTGTCTAAAGAAATATTGGATCAATTTGATGACCTGGTCCTTCTTATCTCGTTCATAATAGCTATATTACCGGTCCTGTATTATATCTCTGTTGTATATGTCCTGATCATAGCGGAGTTCTAATTACATTTTAGAGCCAGTATCTCCAATGATGACCACCGAACAAGGAAATTATCTTATTTTGGTATTTCCAAAGGGATTTAATGTAGCCGTTAAGATCGTCCAGACAATGTGTAATTCAATATTTTACTGGATAGAAGATGTATGTCCAGGGAGCCTGAAGCAGCAGCTATAGCGGCGTAACAGGGTAATTACATACTGACTCTGAGTCATCTCTTACCATAAACCTCAACCTAGATGACCTTTCATGACCTTCCACTATTGTACTGATAATTTGAATCCTCCTTTGGGGCTACGTTGATAACGAGGTTTCATTAGTCAAGATGATTTAATATTGCAAATAAGGCATCTGACGCTTCTATAGTCTACGGCTCAAAGTTCCATTGTGGACGTTTTTAGTGGTTATTCTCGTGTAATTTCCAACATAATGAACCTTTTGGGATGACACTTGGCATCAGACATCTGCCACTCAGAACTGATCTTTGACATATTTTTTTATGTTTATGGATGCTTCAATCTGCGCGTTCAGAACATTGAGATATCAACAGAACTAGCATGATAGAAGTACCAGGAAGGCTGCTACTTTGTACACTTTGAAAATAAATGGTCTTATTTTTCTCAACTGCGGTTAAAATTGATCAGATTAGCCATGAGCTAATTATACACATACTGTTTATTTCATTGACATATGTTGATGAACCTAAAATATTTTTATCCCAAAAAATCAGAGGATATTTCAGGTACCCTTACGACGCCAAACAAACCAGTAAGTGCCATTGACAATGTATGGAGGGCAGGGAAACGCTTGTTGCAAATTCCTTGCGCATTGAATTGCAACACATACAAGGGAAGTCAAGCAGTGCCAGTCGCCAAAATCGATACATGAAATTGTCTGACCAGAAGTCACGTAATGCCAGTTGCCAAAATCGATACATGGAATTGAAAAAGAGCATCTCCTTTATTAATGCAAGGTGTTTTACAGACTTTTTGTGCAATTGTGTGCTCAGAAAATTGAATTCCCCGAACAAATTTGGAGCGAAAAGCAGTTGATTTTTTTCAAAGTTTTGACAGAAAAAATGGTCTAGTTGACTGAAATTTTGAACACTTATGAGTTTCAACTTTCTTGTCAAACATGTGTAAAATTGTCCAAATCCATGATTGCTGCACCTGTAACGAATAGCATCCGTCCTAAATAGCACTGTTCGAGGGAAGATAATGGAATGTTCGCGGAGTAGACTTGTCATCTTCTCAATACAGACGAGAAAATACTGTATTCTCATTGTTCGAACAAGGGCTGATCCATTACTCATTGTTTAGAGCTGCTGTTAAAATGCAAAAAAAGGTTCATGTCGGTGAATGTTGACAGATGGAACAACCGTTATGAAAGCGTAGTGTCCCAGTGAAGAGCATATGTATCGGGTATACCATAAAGGCAATTGCAATGTTAATCTTTTTTATAGCTTGACAGCACAGACAAGGAAAGTGAAGGCGCTAGTTTTTCAAAAGACTCAAACAATAAGCGCCTATCAAATATATGAACCTTTGAGGATATGGCAATACCTAGTAATCTGACAGAAGTGATGTGATCAAAGGAGACGAATCTAAATTACTAGGTTGTCTGACCAGAAACGTATGTGTGACTACCAATTAGTTTAGGGTCGATCTCTCTCAGACGTTAGTCGACAGACAGATGTATAACTAAATGATGTATGTCCTTTGTTACCGAGGTGAGACGATCTGAAGCATGGAGGGCTTCGTCTGGAAAGAAATTCGTCAATAAACCAAAAGGCGTCCAGAAACCATGTACGCCAAGTCTTTGTCACCGAGGAAAATAACAGAGTTACTTTTAGGAACTCAAAGAAGGTTACCGACAAATATAAGAAGCCTGCAAACGAAAACGTGGTACTGGACAAATCGGTTTTGTAGAACGAAACAATGTTTCGTGCCCTATGGATTGGTAATCCTGACCATTACGGAAGCCTACCGCGCTGTAAATCCTCTAAACCTTAGGCCACGTACGCTGGAGTGGAGGAGGAGATAAATGCATAAGAATGTCAGTTGACTTGTATTATGTTAGACATTGCATGGGTAAAACAAGCCGCAATTAAAGGCCCACATATTCACTCGATGACGAGATCGAAGTCTATATGTTGTGGTCGTGGGTGCGTCTATCTCATCTCTTCAGTGCTGCACGTATGTACACAATACCAGCCCAAAGGACAGGAATGATAATTTTTGTTAATATTCCCTCTTAACTCTTTTAACTTATCTTGTGGTATTAGTTTATGCCCTAAAATGTTTTTACGAAATGGCTAACATGATGTTTTGCCCATTACCATGGTGCCTTTGTATTATGGCATCAGTAGCTTCAGTATTTCAACTGATTTACTTGACTTACTATCATTATAGATGATAACCTGAAGAACAATTCTTTACTGGGATATGTACAGACGAACATTATCAGCTTACAATTTGTCCAGGGTAGTCCGATGAATGTCGAATTACGCAGACCCTCTCAAAGTGATCTCTCTCAAGAGCATCTATGAATCTAACTTCTGGCTTCTCGATCCTCTACGATCAAAGTACCTCCCAAAATGTGGCTTACATTATGAGTACCGGACTTGATACTTTCGAGCGGTCGTGAAACATCAACCGTCGTATCCCTGCTTGCATGGATGGGTTTATAACGTGGGTTGCGTTTGTAATATCATTCCAGTTACGCCGCTAGCTAGCTGCTCAAAGCTCCTTAGACTGAATCACACATTGTCTAGACGATCAGTTCAGCCAAAATAAATCTCTATGGAGATACTAAAACAAGATTATTTTCTGGTTCGGTGGTCAACAATGGATTTACTATCCCATAATGCAGTAACAGCTCTGTTGGAACGTAGATACTTACGACTATGTAAACTGATGTACTGGTACTATCGGGTGGCATTTGCCTGTTAGGTTCATCGAAAATGAGGGAAAACTGATCGAGCCCGAAATTCGTTGGGTGGCATCCCGTCCTCCACATTGTATTACTCTATGATCACAAGACATTTGATCGTGTGCAGTGCCCCCGTTGGAAGGTCATGTGACCAAATATTATTTCTGGTCGTAAACGTATAGGTTACCTTTTCTTGAACAACAAGTCGAGACGAATTATTCATACATACTCCTCGACAATTTCAAGAGTTGGGGGACAATTTCAAGAGTCTGAATGCAGAGCGAGATGCAGAGAATACAGGTATTCGAGAGCTTTGTATTCATAAATCACACTAAAATCACATATAGGTTTGCATCATGCGACAATGAAGACGTGATATTTTGAGAAACGAAATTCATAATTATGGCTGTCTACCTGGGGTTTGAAGAAGATGTCCAGTTGGCATTAAAAAAAGTAAGGTGTTACAAACAAGCGCTAATCACCTTTACCTAGTCATCGATATACTGATGTCTTTGGAAAGAAAATGCTGCAAGAAAGTTGCACTGAAAAATTCAGAAGACGCTAATAATGCTTAATGGATATCTGCAGTATCATGACTGTGAGGATCTGGATATGAAGAGAGGACGATCCTGGTAGATACTCCAAAAGTGATCCGATGGGACTCGGACCCACGCCATTACGACAACAGGCATCTAACTAAATAGATATTACGCTTACTAACAAAGTTCTGGATACCTTCTTTCATGCAGATTGCAATATTAGAAAACTCTTGATCCCTGTTGCCTAGCGTAACATTTGTTTTACTCCTTTCGTCCTGCAGGTAAGAGTTGAAGATTATTTTTATTTTATTCATGCATGGATTGATGATTTTTATACCAGTTGTTTTCTAGAGCTTGAGACAGCATTATTAAAGCGTTTTCAAGGAAGATTTCTTCCAGAAATGAATGAATTTTGATTAAAAGCAATGCACGATGCTGTGCGTTGTCAATCGAGGAAAAACATATAGTTATCAATCAATAATATGTTGAATTTTTGCCACAAAAACTACACAAAACCGGAATATATATATGCAGCACAATTATCATATATACATGAAAGTAGGAAACGAACGGCATTCTGCAAGTCTGTAGTATACCATCCGTGTCATTATGTATCACCAAATTTTCTTGTACAATATATTTCAGCCAGCCATTGAACCTTGCTGAAGAATCTGTTAAATGGATGATATTCAATTATTGTATGGTTAGGTGTTCTTGGAAAGCGATTAATTTGCCGGGCACACACGCTTCTGGAGTCAAAGGAAATAAAAAGACGATCCCAGCGATGTGATCGACCCAATTTGTTCGACGAGATAGGAGAAAATTACTCGTTAATGCGTCGTGGAATTTGACAGCCAAGGGAATTGACAATTGACAGGTGTACAGATCCGTCTATGATATATACCCATTACTTCTACTTTGACAGGCAAATATATATGTTACAGAGGAAATCTCCAATTGCGGTTATCATACAGTTCTTATTGAATCTGCTGTTGGGAAATTAAGGACATCATCTTGTCCACAGCTCAAATCAACAGTCAATAATGATGTGAATGTATGAGATATAAAGGAGAGAGTTCGAGAAAACTGGATGAGATTGGGAATTTTGGGGATTCCAGGAAACCAAATTGACAAAGTTCAACGGGTTTTCTGGGTGTCTGCCAAATGCTTCGAATACCGCGGCGGCACATTACCTCAACTATTGCTTCGACTTATCAATGAGACAGTAATGATGATAAAGGCAGAAGGAGGTGGTATGCTGTACGTATGCTGATGATTTGACGTCAGGAAGATCATGATGTCTTGTTTACATCACTCGAAACTGTCGACCAGATTTTTCATTTCATGAAACTGTTTCTTTTATTTCTGAATTTATTTTTTGAATGGCAATGATGTACTAGATATGGCAGCGCTTTAAATATCTATATGTTCTTCAGCGAACCGGTCTAATCTACGAATACACATCAGGCCTAACTCAAATAAGACAACGCATTATTTCTCTATTCCCTGAGTGGGTCTTACATCTTTACGTAAGACAGATTCCTAAAATCATTATTCAGCAGTCAATCCTAGCAGTCCAGATCTTATCTCCTTCTATCAGAAGACTTCAAATATATACGATATTTCTAGGAAATCTAATCGGTAGTGTGACTTTAATCGTCAGGTAAAATAGGATTTGGTTTGGAAATCATCATCTAGCTTAAAGGTCAGTATACAACTTCAGTTCACTCATGGAAGAAAAAACATTTTATTTGATGAGAAAAATGGAGTATTAAAAGAGAGAAACTCCACATTGTCTCTCCTAAACCCATCTTTCAAGTAACTGACTTTTCGTAATATGGCATTTATTCAATTTTTCACATAGGAATTCAGCTACAAATCAAATAAGTTTAATGTGGCTTGTTTTGAATCTAAGTGCCATTGTATACCTTCATCAAATTCTTTTTTATGATCAAATGCACCAGTTGGAAATCGTCTTTTCCCGACGGGGGCTTACTGATCGGGGTTGTCGAATCTGACGCCTATATATATTGAAATATTTCATTCAATATGCATGCAATATGCCTGACAATAATTACATACCATGCCATTTTCTGACTGAGATAAAATTCCCATTAAACCTATTCTCCAGTGCTGGTGACACCAGACGACTCAGTTCTGTTTGTTGCTGCATTGGCATTCTGAAAATTGAGCTCGAAGGAATGGAGTGTAAAGAGACTATTCGTTTTTTAGTTTGTCTATATTCGTGACAAATGAGAAGTACATATTTTATTTAGGAAGAGTGGTACGATGAATAATGCCGATTGAAGATGAATTTATTCTTTAGGAAATTTGCTACTTTGACTGCAATGAAGTATTTGGAGAGGATGCTTGGTTTGGGTTGGTTTTACACAGTTTGAAAGGATACAGCGTACGTATTTCTGTATCTCTTGTTCAACGAATGCGGTACCCGAAATAAACAGAATATTCAGTGTCAGAGTGCAAATAAAACGCTGAATAACAGGGCGTCCCAAAATAATTCATCAATGTCATTATATGATTAGCTGCCCCGATAAATATCAATCAAACACTATTTTGCAGAACTTGTTTAGTTGGGTTACTGGCAAAAAGTTGCATATATATGATGATAAAACCACTTTGATAAATTGGTATTGTAATAAAATTGAAAAAGAAAACTATAAAAAGCCTGATAGAGTACATGATTCAAAATGACGAAGCGTATGTGTAATCGAGTCTAGCATATGACTTTTTATTATTTCTCTCTTGATGTTATTTCATACAATCAGGTCAGTGGGACTGTTCTTCACACCAGTAGCAAATATCACGTGTTCACATTAACTGCATACTGCATACTGCACGAGAACGCGTATGTATATGAAGGAAGACATCGTAATCTTAGTGTAAGACCGCACGAATATGTGACAAGGTTCGATTAAGTTTTCAAAGTAGATGGACTCAGGTTACTTTACCACCGGGCTTTTGTGTGATCTTAAATAGAGTCCAACCAGGGGATGGAGGGGACAAATGGTCTGTAGAAGTCAAATCTTGACAAATCTGTTGTAACCCTAATCACATAATATGTGATGTCGATGGATAATTCATATTTCATGTCGATGGTTATATTAAAATACCTCATTCGACAATAGTACCGAAAGCCTTTATCATGTATACGACCGAATTGGGTCGGTCGGAATCGAACGATAGGTGTTGATTCTATGACAACTATATACCACTAAATGGAATATGTATTATTATTTTGGTCAGTCTATCATGCCAGTTACGGTCAGACATGGATTGAGAATTCTTTGGCATTAGGGGTCGTATGAATCCATACCTTAAGAACAATCACAATCAAAGCCTGACTGAGATACACCATTCTCTAGATAATTACTTTACAACGAAAATCATATGGATTGAGAATACTGATCAGCAATACGGGATTGATATTTTTAGAACGCCATGATGTCTTGCCGGCATGACTGAAACCTGTTGACCGGTTCTCTCTTGCAGAAAACTAGGCTATGTTTAGCTCAGGCTGTTATATGGAATAGGTCTATGGATTATGTACGCCGCAATTCTTTACTGAGCGACGGCTGAATATAGAATGACGGGCTAGACGCTTGTATATCGTGCTATCACTTGATATGTAGACTTCATCATCGAACTTCATTAACCTCCTGCTTTCTGAAGTATTAATGTTTGGAAAGACGTTTGTGATAAGACATTAAGTCTCAGTTTAGCAGGTGTACTTTGGATGTCGAAGGCAATAAAATAGACGATCCCAGCGTTGTGATTTGCCCCAATTTGTCTGGCAAGATAGCTACTCGTTATGTGCCGTGAAGTTTGACAGCCAAGGGAATTGGAAAGGATTACTGACACACCGCGACAAAATTAATTTCAGCCCCAGCTGTACAGATCGCTATATAGTCCTGGCTCTGGGAGGGTTTCTGTGTACATTTCTCTTTTACAGCAAAACTTGGGATTTTCCTGTTCTATATGTTGAGACCATTGGAAAAAGTTTGGGTAACACTCCCAGATCAAGTGCGTTTTTTCTGCACAGTCCAATACATGATTATGACATTGACCAAAATGCTGAAATTGAGTCTTCATATAATAATTCACTGGTAGACAGAATTAGATTCAAATGTAACATTTATTTATCATGTTTAGACATAACTAACACATATTTAGCATGGTTCAATACCATAAAGCTTCTTTTTCAGCAAAAAATACGCTATTTAGCGAAAATTTGTCCCAAAATCACTTTCAGTTTGAAAGTCGCTCAAAATTCGATCACCCCTCAGACACCCAATTTTGTAGATAAAGCAACCAAAATTGGTAAGAAGTTTCCTTATTAAGTCTTTTGATAACTGCTTGCATCATATTTATGATTCAGGGTATTGTATAGTGACAGTTGGGTCAAATGTCAACACAAGTTACCCCTACCCCCAAAAAGCGACATTAACCAAATTTGGTTAAATTGGTCTAGCTTTAAAAGTAAGTCTGATACGAAGTTGGTTTTGGTGCCTATGTATGTGTTTTGATACCAAGCTATTCATTGGAACCATAATCAACCCCTTTTGAGTTGATCTAATTTGCATAAATTCAAAATGGCCGCCAAAAGCTTCAGGTTAAGACATCAGTCAAGAAGGACAAAGACAAAGTGTTATAGTAAGTCCAATAGAGATTTTTGTATGGATCTGTGGTGTTTACAATCATGAAATATCACTGCTTAATCATTGTACATAGGCTATACCTATTCAAATTGATTAATTTGCATAAATCCAAGATGGCAGCCATGTACAGACAAAATCGACAGTGGTTAATTACATGCCCAGGCATGATTAATCGCGATTTTTAACGCAAACAAAACTGTTTTGAGTACAATCCATCCAGTGATTATCTCTCTCAGAACTACTTAAGAAGGTGCTGCCATCTACCTTAAGGAAACTACAACATCTTGAAGCCATGTGCATTTCAGGAAGCAGACATTTTGTTTTGGACCTGTTCTTTGTTCGCTTGAGGAGCTACCCATTTGTTCCATGGAAACTGCGTCTGTGTCTTGTCCGATGAAAGGGTATAGAGTATGAGGAACAACCCAAATAGGATTGCATCAGCAATGTTCATATCATGATAATTTGTTTCCTGATCCTTCTAATTGGTCAACATGCATACCCAATAGGCCTATGTTTGTCACGAGGGCCAAACTCCAGAAGTATTTTTTATAGATAGATACTTGGTATATACTGGATTAATGTAACTTTAACATCTCCATGATTGGTCTTTGTCATCTTCTGGCACTCTAACAGCGTTATATATGTCATAATTTGAGTGAAATAAGCCATTAAAAGCAAGACCTATGACTAGTAAGTGGTGCCCTCTTTTTTGAGTTGTTGAACTAAATTTCCACTATTTTCGATGCATAGTGTGTTGAAAATTGCTTAAATACGGATAAATATATCACTGTGGCTTATCAGTCTTTCACATTTCATATTTTCAGTATACAGTCGGTCCTTGCCAGAGGTTAGTTAGACTTAGAGCATCAACAGTTTCGGATTGCATCAACGTCAAGGGTTTCTTGTTAATGATGGAGACTGTAACACTCTCAGGGCGGCCCGAAATTCGTTTGATGCGACTAAATCATCATCTGCCAGAAAAGCGCAGGGAATAAAACCGTGAGCACAACTAATGGTTGCAAAAGGGTACGAGAAGCAAGTGATGTCCACAATGATCAAGTTCTCAAGCGACTTAAGCTGGGTACAGGAGATGAGTTCTGTTCTCTATAGAAAAAGGAAGAGTCTCGCTAAATGCCAACACCCTTCGCATTCTGAGCAGGAAGAAGATAGAAGTACTCGTTCCCAGGCTGTCCTCCATCCACCGAATACAGAGACGACCACAACAGCCTTGCGACAAGTGAAGTGTATTATCTGTGACAGTAAATCCCACAAACAACAGTACACAAAATATCGCACCAGTGAATCGGGCCGTGCTTCAGCCTTTCTAGTTGCGACAAACTTGTTTCAAGATGATGTCTTCACCCGAACGTGTTACCTTCAAGATTCGCATTGTTTGTGCGATTTACTGTCACAGACAATACACTTCACTTGTCGTAAGGCTATTGTGGTCGTCTCTCTATTCGGTGGATGGCGGACAGCCTGGGAACGAGTACTTCTATCTTCTTCCTGCTCAGAACGCGAAGGGTCTTGGCATTTAGCGAGACTCTTCCGAGTCGCAGTCGCATCAAACGAGTCGCATCAAACGAACTGTCTTCGGGCGGTCCTGAAAGTGTTACAGATTCAATCGTTACCAACAAATCCTTGACGTTCTGATGCTCTAAGTCTAACTAACCACTGGCAAGGACCGACTGTATACTGAAAATATGAAATGTGAAAGACTGATAAGCCACAGCGATATATTTATCCGTATTCAAGCAATTTTCAACATACTATGCATCGAAAATAATGGAAATTTAGTTCAACAACTCAAAAAAGAGGGCACCACTTACTAGTCATAGGCCTTGTTTTTAAAGGTTTATTTCACTCAAATTGTCTTATATAACGCTGTTAGAGTGCCAGAAGATGACAAAGACCAATCATGGAGATGATAAAGTTACATTAATCCGGTATATGGGTTCGATTCGGCATGGCGTCGACTCGGACGTATGTGAGATTTGGGTTTCTGGTTACAGACCGTGCTCGTGGGTTTCCTTCCGGGCACTCCGGCTTTCCTCCCACACCGCAAAAACCAGATGTATGAATGTGAGAGATGTTTCTCTGATGAATGTGCTCGGCCCAGTGGAAGATTGGCTTATAGCCAAACTGGCTACCGAGGGTAAAAGAAAGATTATTATTATATACCAAGCATCTATCTATAAAAAATACTTCTGGAGTATAGCCTTCGTGACAAACATAGGCCAATTGGATATGCATGTTGACCAATTAGAAGGATCAGGAAACAAATTATCATGGTATGAACATTGCTGCTGAAATCCTATTTGGTTGTCATACTCTATACCCTTTCATCGGACAAGGCACAGTCTCCATGGAACGAATGGGTAGCTCCTCAAGCGAACAAAGAACAGGTCCAAAACAAAATGTCTTCTTCCTGAAATGCACATGGCTTCAAGATGTTGTAGATTCCTTAAGGTAGATGGCAGCACCTTCTCAAGTAGTTCTGAGAGAGATTATCACTGGATGGATTGTACTCAAACAGTTTTGTTTGGGTTTGCATTAAAAATCGCGATTAATCATGGCTGCGCATGTAATTAACCACTGTCAATTTTGTCTGAACATGGCTGCCATCTTGGATTTATGCAAATTAATCAATTTGAATAGGTATAGGCCTACGTACATTGATTAAGCAGTGATATTTCATGATTGTAACACCACAGATCCATACAAAAAACTCTATTGGACTTACTGTAACACTTACTTTGTCTTTGTCCTTCTTGACTGATGACTTAACCTGGAGCTTTTGGCGGCCATTTTGAATTTATGCAAATTAGGTTAACTCAAAATGGGTTGATTATGGTTTCAATGAATAGCTTGGTATCAATAACCCATGCATAGACACCAAAACCAACTTTATATCAAACTTACTTTTAAAGTTAGACCAATTTAACCAAATTTGGTTAATGCCGCTTTTTGGGGGTAGGGGTAACTTTCGTTGACATTTGTCACCATACAATACCCTGAATCATAAATATGATGCATGGAGTTATCAAAAGACTTAATAAGGAAACTTCTGACCAATTTTGGTTGCTTTATCTACAAAATTGGGTGTATGATGGGTGATCGAATTTTGAGCGACTTTCAAACTGAAAGTGATTTTGGGGCAAAATTTCGCTAAATAGCGTATTTTTGTGCTGAAAATGAAGGATTATGGTATTGAACAATGCTAAAGATGTGTTAGTTATGTCTAAACATGATAAATAAATGTTACATTTGAATCTAATACTGCCTACTCTTGAATTGAAAACTGAAATTTGCTATTTTGGCTGATTGGCGTCAAGGCGTAATCATGTATTAGGCTGTGCAGAAAAAACGTACTTGATCTGGGAGTGTTACCCAAACTTTTTGCAAGGGTCTCAACATACAGAACAGGAAAATACCAAGTTTTTCTGTAAAAGAGAGATGTACACAGAAACCCCCCCCAGAGCCTATTCTAATATGATATGTACTGATTACTTGGGACAATCTCCATCCACGTTCTTATTAAATCGACTGCTCGGACATCAGGGACAACACCTTGTCAACAACTCAATTTATTAGTTAATAATGACGTGTATATAGGAGATATAAAGGCGAGAGTTCGCAACAACTGGACGAGCTGTGGCATTTTACGGATTAAAAAAAAAATGCCCAAGTTCAATGGTTTTAGAGAATTTCCCCCAAACCAGTTCCCAGGCAAAGTAGAACAATATCTGCATTGCTTATTAATACGACATTGGTTACATGGAAGAAAACAATGGTATACAGCAGTAATGACGACCTGGTGTGTTGTGTGATATTGATATGAAGTCGAGAGGATCAGGTTCTATTTTTAGCGTCATCGAGAACTGTCGACCGATTCTTCCGTGACCAAAAAAACATGGCTGTGATTATTATGTTTTGTTTCATTATATTATTCCACGCTTCTCGGCTAACTTCTGATTTCCAAACATACATTAGACTACTTATCGTCTTACCAAACCAAGATATGGCCACATATGATTTTATATGATCCGATTTATGGTAATCTGACATTACTATATTTCCGGAGAGGGTCTTACATCCTTGACAGACTTTGTTATATGTGTCAGATTCCTACGACATTTCTTTCAGATTCGGTGCCAGCTTTATCTCCGTCCATAAACAGGCTTACACACGAAGACCTACGGATAAGACGATTTTCGACGAAATCCTATTACTGCTTTCACAGCAAATGCCAAACAAAATAAGATTTGGTTCGAAAACCTTCCGCTAGCTTGAGTAATGATAAATGAAAGTACTCAAAATACTGATGTCTGGATCGCCAATAATGGATTTAAAGTTTCAAAACATTTCAGCTGGCATGTTTCAGATGTCTGGATAAATGTGGAGATTTTCTCCAAGTTGTGGATGAGTCTGTTTGAGGGATAACAACTGGAATACAGAGTTTAGTCCTCAAGGAAGTGAATTTGTGAAGGCGGCTCATTTCGAAATATGCCAGGTCTTCATGGTAGCAAGAAACTGTCTGCAGTAATATGCTCAAAAGTGGATCGTCTGCGTCTTCTACCAGTTTTTGCGAGCAGATTTTCATAATTCATGCAATTCTATTGTGACAAAACGACAAATATGCGAGGAGACTGGATAGTTTTATTAACTAGTTTTATTAATAGTTCTGTGTAGCACAGATATTTGCAAGAGCTGCATGAGTTTGCGTTAAGTCCCCAAGATTACTTATATATGCCTGCATGGTGTTTATAGTAAATTTGTTTGTTGACAATGATAGCGGTGGAGAAACAATTTGCGAAAATTCCTATTGTTGTTGCTGCACGATCATTGCGTATATAATTTAGATTGAAAAAGTTTGAACAACACCAACAACAAATCTTTTTGAAAGCGGTACCTGACAAATTCTGTGGTTTCCGCTTTCGAAAAGTTTCGTTGTTGTTGGTGTTCAAACTTTTTGAAACTAAATTATATTCGGTGAGCAGAGTCCCCCAGAATACATAAATTGCACTGGACAGGATCCGGTCAAGTTCACAAGACGAGAAAAATGTAAATACTATTGTTGTTGCTTCGACACATATCGCCTCTGAAAATATATGCCATGCAGTATGCGTACACATTAAAATAGTAACGAACGCCGACTTCACAGGAAAGAACGCGACTACGAGTGTTGAAAACTGGGTTCTTCATAATCCCAGAACCGGAACCTGCTCAGCGAGAGCAGAACAAGATTTGCAACGTCTGCTCGGCGAATACAGAATGATCGTGCAGCAACAACAGGGATTTTCGCACAAATTGTCTCTCCAACGCTATCGTTGTCAACAAACAAATTACGAACTAAAAACACCAGGCCTTACAGTAAACTCAAGCAAGCGCAAAACCGCAGGGACGGAAAACACTGAGAACCGGGTTTGAGCCGATTGCGCGGAAACAGACAATGCAAAGAACAAAAATAGTCCACGGATACAAGCAATGCCTGGGCGAAGAAATGAATATGAAATACACTCAAATTCAGATTTCCTTTTATTTCTAGTTAACATGAAACGATTACGACTGTTTTTTCTTCGCTTTCTGGTTGTTACCCTGATATGTGACAAACACAAAGTGAAAATCACTGGCGGATTGCTACAGGTCAACCCAGGGTCATTGCATTATAGTGCACGTACACATTTACATATATTTCGTGAGTGGCAGCATAGTGTGGTCGACACCGCTGCGCGGTGGCGATCCAAACAAAAATCCCAAGATAAACAATTGAAACTGTGACATCTAAAGATGGCTTGATTTTCTTTGTATTGTCCACGAAATCAAATCCAAGAAACTAAAACAATGGGCCACCTAAGATATCCCATTTTACGCTTGGTGCATTTGCTTTATACTTTATATTGTAGTGTAGAATAAAATTCTCTACCCGGTATTGAGACTGAATTTTCAGTTTAAGCATGGAAAACATTACACAACGACTATGAAATTTTGTGAAAATTTGTTTGACAATGATTCAAAGAGAGGCATATCATCATGTCTTTGATAAACAGTTAAGTCAGTTAATGTACTTAGTTCGCTAACATATACATTTTTTCCTAAACAATTGCAAGAAACAGGCAACGCACGCGAAGATTTTACGGGTGCCCACTGATCGCGAATGCCGGATTCGTCGCCTCATTAAAACATGGCAATAAATAGTTCTGCATGATATTCATATAAACCGCCATAATCAAAGTATGGCTCAGACACATGCACTACTCCAAAAAATGATTTGAAAATTTATTAGGGAACAAAAAAACAGATAAGTGATACGGATTTGTCGATAGGAACATGATAAGATAAGATAAGATAAGTACTTTATTGAGAGTCGATTTTTTATAACTACAACATTAGCTCACCGTGGAGCTATTATCACCGACTATGGATTAATAACAACTAAAGAGAACAAAACACTAATTAAAAGATTATACGGACAATGGACACGTAGTAACAACTAAAACCCTCAAAACACTGATTAAATGATTAAACGATATAACGACTATGTCTACCACACATAAAAAAAAAAATAAAAATAAAAAAAAATAAGCAAACATACAGATATAAAAATTACTACTGAATATTGGAACATTTAAATACCTTCGGGTGGAAACAGTCTCTAAAATTGTCAAACGCACATTTAAAATATAAGAAAATAAGATTGTAATCCCCTTGGACTGGGACAAGCTTAAAAATTCCAAATTTCCAATCTCACGTTTTAATTCTTTAAAATTGCAATTTTGAAGATTTGGACACTTAAAAACAACTGAAACACACCAAACTGATTGAAATATGTTCATAAAAAAAATAAAAAAATTTATAATAATGATAACAAATACTAAAAAAAAAAAAATAAAAAAAAATAAAAAATAATAGAATAAAAATAATAATAATAATAGTAATAATACATTTAAAATTCAAAATTTCCAATCATAGTTTTAAATTCTTTAAGATTGGATGCCATTTTTATTTCATTGGGAAGTCTATTCCACAATATAGCACCCTGGTAGCGAACAGAGTTAATACCATGTGTGGTCGTGTTTACTTTCGGTACTTCTAAAACAGATTTGGCACGGAAATTATATTTTGTGTCTTTAAGAACAAAGAGACTTTGGATATAAACAGGATTCAAGTTATTTAAAGATTTAAAAACCTCTGTTACTAGCTGTCGCTGCCGATGAAGTAAGAGAGTACAAAGTCCTGATTTTGTTAAGAGATTGAGATAAGTTGATGAGTGGTCGTTATACACATACCGGAGCCCTCTTTCTTGTAATTTCTCAAGCTTAGCGGAGTCTGATTTGCTACAGTTGAACCATACGAGAGAGCAGTAAAGAAAGTGAGACCTGACAAATGTTTTCAAATAGTTAATTTCACTTTCGTGTTAAGTAGATAAGATATCCTTTTAAGAGCATTTAGCTGCCTAGCTGCTTTCTTACATATTTCTGCAACATGAGCAGAGAAAGACAGCTTATTATCAAACATAACATCCAGCAGTATAACACTAGCATCGTTAGATAAAGATACATCATCATTAACATGAAGCGTAGCTTGCTGAACAATATTTGACCGTGGTCTATTTGGCAAGAAAAATTGAAACTTTGAGGGATTGGCGGCCATGTCATTGCTATTGAACCATTCTATACAGTGCCTGCCTTCATGTTCTAAGCTTTCAATCACCTCGTTTGTGGAGCTTCCACGAGAGATCAATGTGTTATCATCAGCATAGTTGATGAGTAAAGTATTTATCATAAAAAGTAAATCATTGATAAAAACGTTAAAAATCACCGGTCCTAAAACCGAACCTTGTGGTACACCTTTAGTAGTGCCCTTCCTAGCACTTAACAGGTTCCTAAGTTTAACTTGATTAAATCTATGTCTTAAATAGCTACTAATTAATGTAATACTGCTTTTTGACATACCATATGCTTTGAGTTTGGCAGTGGTGAGGTCGTGGGGCAGGCAGTCAAAGGCTTTAGATAAATCCATTAAAAGAGCCCCGACTGCCTCCCCACTATCTAAAGCACATTTCCATTCCTCAACAAGTCGTAACAGCGCCTGTTGGCAATTGTAACCAGGCCTATAAGCAGAGATTTCAGGAAGTAAAAACGTATTTACAGAATACGTATTTGAAAACTGTTGACGCCTCTCTCTTGTCAGAAACTACCTTTAGGTATAAAAATTATGCCTGCCTGAGTTCGGTGTTAATGTTGTTTTATGAAGGTCTTTGTCCGTGGTGAAGGACGATGGGTACCAGTCAGGAGTTCGACCCTTCCAACCCATCCTGGCACTAGGAAACGACTGATCCCTGGCTGAATGGGTTGCTGGGAAAGAGACACAATTTACCGTAACTACGTGACATAACGGCAGACGGCTCAGTTAGTTTTTCTGAATTTGTACGATAAATACATGGCAAGAGAATAATTTTCAGCTTCTGAAAGACGAGTGACTAATATTCCGTTACCGATTTTCTGAAAAATATCCGAATTATTTCGTGACTTCTCACGACAAAGCAATCCGCCAAATATTAAGTCGTGAGTATTATGAGATGTACTTTACTCGACGTAAATATATGGAAATGGCCGAACGGAAGAGAATGATTTCCAATCATTTCCCATAGAGAGGAGAGAATGTTACACACGCTGTGAAAAACAACAACACCAGAGCAGTTCTCGCTGTGGTCTGCGGGAGCAGAATTTTCAATTTCATTGTCTGTCTATCGAGAATCATGGAAAATATCGCGAGTACTCTTGAGTATAACTTCAGATAGTACAGTCTCAGGCAAATTCGAGGATTGTTGCGTTGTTGAAAAACTTTGACAGAACAATGCGATTGATTCTTGAGTATTAGTGTACCATTTCAGATGAGTAATCACTAATCCACACATATATATCTTTGAGGTGAAAGATAAGCAATTTATCAGAGAGAAAGTGACAGTGGTAATGTTTTCGAATTCATAAATGCCTTGCGACCATATCGTAGCCATCTATTCTTCAGATTTCAAGTCAGTGGAATACTGGATCGTGTATTTGCGTCAAAGTGTGTTCACAAGATAAAAATGAAGCAACTTGGAGCTGCCTTCCTGGAAATATGCGACAAAGACATTATTTGCCCGTAACAAAACCTGGCGACAAAGTTCTATACCATGGCGCTTTACGCCAATAAATGAAGTCCGGCTAAGAGATACAGCATATCAAGGAACATGAAATGCATACAACGTTGTCGCAATAATTGTTTTAATTCGAAAAGATTGCCATTTATAGTTTTGGTTTTTTTTGAAAAGTCGATTTTCAGTCGCAATGACATTCCTCGTAATTTGCAGATTTATACCTGCACTGTTTCACTGTTTGAATTCCAATGCAGGTGGATGTCGACGATTGTTCAAGAAAAAATAAAATCATTCGGAGATTCACGAACCGTTGAAATAAATACTCTATAGTCAATCTGATTCGACAAAACTTCACTGTTTTCTTGGTGTTTCAGATTTCCTTACTGTGCACCAACCATTGCGGCCGAGACTTATTTTAGAAATACATTTATTTGTATATTTGTTTCACACTTCTCTGACACATTTCTGACACAGAGGATTTCCTGGAAAGTATCAAACACGACAATTGCAACATTTCGTTGAGTTTAAAGGTCTGATATTAGACGACGGTCCGCTACTGAATGTCGGAACTGACACTTTGTACTATCAAAATCTAATATCCGTGAGTATATGTGAAGCGTTTTTTGAAGCTAAATAATGCTGAGATGAATCAGGAAATTAACGGGTTCAAATTTAGAAATTTCCCCTGATCACACCAAGAGAACGCCAGAGGAGCTCTCGTCATTGCTTGATCACGTACGATCCATTACCGTTATATTGGCTGGTTGGCATCACTTATAAGCGATCAGAATATAAAAATACGGACCACTTTGGATTGTTGATTTGGAAAATTTGTTTTAGGCCTCTGGGGTGTTCGATATCCATCCGACTCCAATAGATGAGCACGTGCATAGGGTAGGGAAAGTAGGTGGACACGTGAGGTCAATGGGAATGGGGTGTATATCCACGCGTCGGCTAATGAGATTGAGGACTGACGGTATAATGACTAGGACATGAAGAAGAACATCAGCATTGTACAATTCGGTATTAATCGGAAAGCTCTGTCATTAACGAGACGTCTCATCATGTAGCTACGGCAATGGTTTTCTCAAGTATTTAGACGACGATCAAGGACGTATTGGTTGGTCAAATTTACCAGAGCTGAACCAAACACGACTGATGGATAGCACGGACAGCTGATTTCTTTCCGGCAGACAACGGAACGCTACTTGGGTCGAATCGACTGAAAAGACTTGGACACTTTTGACCTAACAATTTTGGGTGATAATATAGAGGTGACGTACCCAACAGATATAGTGTCGATATTTTGACCCAGTACTGTAGTAGGTAGATCAATGCAACACAGTATTCTTTGGTCAAAATCTGAATAATTTTTGTCATAATAAACTTGGGTCGGAATATGTAACGCAGACTCTTGAGTAAATATTTTTGGGTCGAATATCCCTTAATCCAATATTGTTGGGTCGCAGGGACTTAACAATTTTGGCAGTGTATAGTCTAACAGTCTGTGTTAGATGATAATTTACTCACATAAAGATTTTTGAGTTAAGAATGTAGATGGATTTCTTTGATCCGACGTAATTGATAGGAACATAAAGTGCGTAACGCCAGCATAAATCCAGCAATGACCGGCCCACTTAGCGTTAAACGGAAGACTGGACATTGGTCAACTGCTTGCCTGCCAGCTTGTCTTTGTCTTATCAGATAATATCAGAAGGAAAACAGAAACGAGAAATCTGTCTACTGGTCAATAATTGGTCCTAAATGTGGAATGAAAAACATTTTGGAGAAGTACTGATTTGATAAAGATATGTTCTACTATACCAGAGGTGTTTATCAATAACAATAATCGAAGGAAGAAAGCCGATGTATGACCTAATTCCGATAGGCGATACCCGAGTGACATGATGATGCGCTCGCTCGCCAAGACGTGATCATACATGCAGCACAGAGAGTCTTTTCCATATGTATGGTCTAAACTGGCTATTATAAAATAGTTCTATGACAAGAAATAAAGTAGGCGAAAGGAATTTCTTTCGAGGCGAATTATGTACTATTGTCAATTTCACTAAGCATTTTGCAATTCTCAAGCTCTTCATGTACATTATTTGAATGGCCATGCATAGCTGTCAAACTCTGGACTGGTCCAACGCCTGTCGCCCGTGTTTTTGGAACAACTCATTGTAGTACATGATGGATATTAGCCAACTTTAATCCAGGAAGACCTTTTTTCACGCCATTTCAGGTAGTATTTAATTTAGAGTATAGTATAGAATAGAAAAAAATAATTGGATGTTTGTTAAAGCGAAACAGGAGAGATACCATATGAAGATAAAATGAACACTCGAGGCTTTCGCGGTCAAACTTCTATTTCATCTCGGTAAAGCTAAGATATTTAACCATAGTGATCAATAACCTACATGTATATGATGTATCCCTGGTTAAAATGAGTTTCTGATCCACCAGAACTTGCGACATATTTGAGTAACGGTTACTTTTGGTAGTACTGAACGATTTTCGGATACTCAGGCCCCTTTCCTACCATAAGGGACAAATATTATCGTTTTATTATTTATTATTACACCTTTCGGTTGGTGAACATAAACTATCTGAGTAGGGTGCTACCATAGGCTCTACACAAAGGTAAAAGAAATGAAAATTGCCCTCAAGGGTCTCAGTATCCTTTCTATCTCAGAATTTCTTGGTCATATGTTCTCAGGGTTATCATGCATTGTAACTGACACGGAACTCCCCAGGGAAATTTACTCAGGTGAAAACTTCCATCATTGTAAATGAACTGTCAGTATCACTCAACCTTATACAAAGCTGAGAAATAAGGTTCTTCCCGTCAAATTCGACATTCATGAGTTTCTGTGTTCATTTTATTATTTATTCGAAAACCGAATTCCCAGTAGGACAATACTACGAACCACATTTTCAGTAAGGCAATAATATGTTATTAAATATATTATAATAAGAATACATCATACTTACAGTTTAACCGTAGTAGAATTTTCTAGAGATAGAAAGGCCTTTTAGAATAAAATCGTAATTGACATGAGATTATGACGGGAGGAATTTTCATAGAAAGTGATTGCAAGAATTTAATTAAAATTCGGTTAGGTATAGATTATCATAACTCAATTTCTGGAAACGAAAAAGCGGCCAGCAAAGCACATTTGAAATGCATATATTAAATTCTGGAAAGCTTTATTTCATGAAGCTAATATCGATGGGCTGCCTTCCAAGTGTTCGCACTAGTTATTTATATTCGGCAAAGGTGCACTAACAAAGAGGAGGTGTACTATAAATCGAAAAAAAAACTCTTGTGGGATTCTTCAGATTTCCGGAATATTGGCAAGCTGTAGATATGCTGTAAACCGAATATTAAATATGTTACAAATACAAACACAGCCCGATACTGTACAACATGCCCTAGGACAGATAGCAAAAAAATCAGCATCCTTCTGTCCAGGTTACTAAATATCGTTGCGTCTCCACCCCGCCTTCCCCTCCCCTCAAGTAATGCATCGGGCCATATCCTTACAAATATTTGTCTGTTTCAATGCAGACAAATTTAAAATTTGATTGATATTTCCAAAGCAAGAGCTGCTATATTTACCAATATCAAAACAACAAGATAAAATATGGTTTTTGAGTGACAGATGTCGGGAAAAAGTGTACATGCATATCATCGACCATTCTTCTGTGGGCGAGAATCAGAATTTAGTTCTTCGTCTCCTGTCAGGTCTTCGAATACATACAGGGGATATCATTATGGGATGTTTTTTGTTGATCGAGTTGCTTGAATTTCTCATTAATAACATCTATGTGAAAGTTTGCAAGAGAATATAGGTATTCCGATGGGTACCGATTGTGTACGTTCTTTGGCCGATATATATCTGTTCTCTCATGAACACGACTATATGCAGACGCTTTCACAAACAGATCATTTCAAAGCCCGTTCCTTCTCATTCACAAAACGCTATATAGGCGACCTTATCGCTGTGGATATTCACTGGACTTGAAGGAAACTACATATAGCCCTGAATGCACATCATATTTAGACCTATATCTCTATAAAAAGCGGGCCTTCGTCGTATTCTATGCCTTTCTGGACAGTAATATTACAGTGGGACCTGCATATGGCTTATACATCTCTCGCCTAGTAGCATTTATTAGATCCTGTGCTGAATATGACGATTTTAATCAACGTCACATAACATTATTGCAGAAACTTATAGGAAGGGCTATACCACCAAGCGCCTCCACTCAAATTCTCTCAAATTTGGCGATACATATAGCATGCTGATAGCAAAATATGAATGTGGCGTGCAAGATCTATGGCGCTACAGGACACTCACAATCAAAGCATGACTGAGACACATCATACTCTAGGTAACGACTTTAACGAAACTCTTACGGATTAAAAATACTGATGAGCGATACGGATGCGATATTGTTGGGAACATCTTGAAGGCATCAATGGAAACTGTTGACCGCTTCTCTCTTGCG
>JAVTVY010052857.1:0-26417 GCA_036873755.1 Hanleya hanleyi | reverse complement strand
CCCCCCCCCTCAAGATAAATTTTGAACGGTCCCTTACCAGTATGGTTGATATATGGTTAAGAAGTATTGACGAAGGTCTTTTAACTGGTGTTGTATTTTTAGACTTGGGAAAAACATTTGACACTGTCAATCACGCTGTTTTATTGCACAAATTATCTTTTTATGGTGTATAGGGGCCTTTATTGAAATGGTGCCAGTCCTATTTAATGGATAGAAAGCAATGTGTAACCTGGAAAGGCACCACTTCAAATTTTATGAATGTAAATATAGGTGTCCCACAAGGGTCGATTTTAGGACCGAAAGGACATCATACGCAGTATTTTAAAAGAAGTTTGATCTACTCCGCAAGTATTTTATGGAATATCCTAAGTACGTCTATTAAAAATTCCGCCAACGTTCAGTCGTTTAAAAGAGCATATCTAAAACTATACTTTGAACGTTGAATCGATCCTGTTGCTATGATAATTAACTCTAGTCATATTATCCACTTTATTTCATTATATTTATCCATTTTATGACTGTCGTACACTGTATATTTTAATTCATTTTTTTATATATTTTTTTTATATTATTTTATATTTATTTTTTGGGTTTTTTTTTTTTTTTAATTATTATTATTTTTATTTATTTATTTATTTTATTTTTTTCCCAAGTAATATTATAATCAGTTTTACTAATATTGTATATATGTTTTAAACGCAGGGCCGCAATGTAAACTAGTTCTTCAACTAATTGTGTAACCCTGGATAAATAAAGGTTCTATCTATCTATCTATCTATCTATCTATCTCTATGTATATATATATGCCATCTATATCAAGGTCAGTGGCATAGGTATATTCAATATTGGCAGAAATAGTTGGGTGATAGATTCGAAGTCGAAGAGCCGGTGTGGAGGCTAAGAATATCCGTTGGCTACGAGTGTCCGGCTCCTATCATTTAACCCAGCTACATGTGTAGGACATTTTTTTCAACACTGGATAATAGTGTCCGTCCTTAGTTGCAATGGAAAAGGAGGTGATAAGGGACACTAATCCCCAAGACACTCTTAGCCATCACACCGGTTCCGGAGCCTGGCGTGTTAATCATCTCGGCCACGCGACTCATATGATATTGGAGCATAGAAATGTCCTGATACATCATATGTCTGGTCCCCGACACCATGTCCGACACAATAGCGAGTGGCGAACCCACATTACTCCACAATTCCAATACCGAGAAAAGGAGGGAGGGAGACATGGGAATTTCACCCATACAGACGATTGGACCCAGGCTTTCGACCTACAGTAGTGTGGGGAGCGGAGTAGGGCTGCACATGCGCAGCCAAAAAAGGAAAGCTGTACTTAGAACGAGAGGGACGAGAGAGACGAGAGACATGGAAATTTCACCCATCTAGACACCTGGACAATGCGCACAAGGAGGGAACTCTGAAGGTTACATGTAAAACCATGCGCGCGTCGACAGTGTCCTCATGAAACTCACACACTGTCCTATACGACGGAGCAACCTGTAACCATCTCGGTCATCTATACGCGGTAAGACTGACCCTGGGATCGTGTGTATCCATGTTCAGCATACTTTCGGCAACTGCAGGAGGGAATTTCCATAAATCAATACCACGTGACTTCGTCAGCCAATCAGCTAAAGTCTACCGATGTAACCCCAACGTAACTGGCCATTTTCGAGTCATGTGATGAACTACTTGTTCAAAATTTCAGATCCACCACACCTCTTGGATGATACGAAAGTTATACATACCTATATATTTTGTAAGCCCAGGCAATATCTGTTTCAAAAGTGGTATGAAAACCTGTAATTTATCAGATTTCTCGGGTCTGTTCTCCGCCGGATGAAGGCCGAACAGAATCCGGTAAAGTACTGGATATCGCTCCGCGATAATGGAGACACACGATTCGCAAGCCATCTTATGGATGGCGAAGTGTACACAAATGACGACGGAGGTGTTGCTCGGTGCCACGTGACTGAGACGTCATCAAAAGTAGAGACAGCGCAGAGTCGCGCGGACGTGCACTCAGGAATGTCAGACGTTAGGTGTACATATAACCTCGTCATGTGAGACCATGCCGTTCACCCATTATAGCTGTAATTTCACTGAGAGAATTCTGGCTGTGGGCTATTTTAAACATCTCAGTCAAAATTCTTTTGTATACTCATCGTACAGTATTTACAGTAGTGAATGATGTGTGAAGAAGTGAATTTAACCGACCAACCAAACAAGCCGTATAAGCGAGAAAACGGGAGCAGGTATATTGCCAGGCCAACTAGCCTGGTATCCTTCCTCCCATAATGCTTCACGAGGTTACGCGTAACATTTTGGGAGCTGGAGACCAACCACCAATCAGATTTTCGGACAGGATTCTCTACCGAGCAGAACACCACCGGGAGTGACATCATTTATAGTAAAAGCGATGTTTGTCGAACGTTCTGAATATTGATCATTTATGTATTATACCTCTGTTGACCTAGCGTTAAAATGAATGTTCTAGAGATTATTTTCCCCGATTATATGGGCGGAGTATATGAAAAGTAGTTCGCTCATGTGCAAAACTGAAGGAGTTCAGTCGGATTCAAAGTGAACCGTCACTCTCCGCTATCGAGGGCAGGGTTAGGTGCCGTGAGGCTGTGAAACGGAGCATGCGCTGTGCCTTTCCATGGCATAATTGAGTCCCATCGTACAGCAAGCTATCCTGGTTGCTAGACGATGACTTCACTGTGGCAATGTGCCGACTGCGAGAATGCAGTATTTAACATTCCTATTGGGGTTTTAAAAGAATTGATATCCTTCAACTTTGTGAGAGGAATTTTCTCACGGACTTCGCCTTTGTGCTTCTCAAAAACGTTGGAATACAGCTTAATTTTACTGTTTCAGTGTAACCCAGTTAAAACCAGTGTAGAACGATTTCTGATGCTTTGTAAATGAAGTCCCCTTGTGAACCAGATTTTTCGTTTTACACCTGTCTACCAGAACCAAGCCCGCAGAATAAATGATAATCTGCGTTATATAACAGAACTAGTGTCGCTAGTTTCAGTGACAAGTTTTGACACATGGCATCAGTCCACTAATAATTTTATTACTTGTTATGTACTAGCATAAAAAATCGCCAAAAATCCAGAAGACTCTCGATGCATAAATCCACTTGGCAGGAAAATATTCACCTTGTGGCACATTAACTGTGAAAGACTTGACAGAAGTTGACCATGGAAATTTCAAATTCCCGCCATTGACAGCTGACCGGTCTTACCGAATGTCATTCAAATTGTATACAGGGAGCCTTCTCACCCCTCATTGATTATGTATCCATCCACCATGCTTTCCCCAAAGTGGCCCAAATCTACACCAGGAAGTCCAGTTAGAAGCCTCATCTGCAATTTGAAATGTCAGATGTATCACAAATGCTGAAAAATCACAGCGTATAATATCCACAAAGATCTTGGTGCGTCTCCCAGTAATGCCGTGTGTGGAGCAGTATATGGGTGCAGAGAGAAATCTCGGCGCGTCTCCCAGTGGTGCCGTGTGTTGACACTTGTATCGTTGCAGACAAAAAAATCGGTGCGTCTCCCAGTAGTGCCGTGTGTGGGGCAGTGTATTGCTACTGACGGAAGTCTGCCAGACGCACCGGCTGCAAGCTGCAGTCATCCCTTATTCCAATTGAACCTCAATTAGACGGGATATAATGCCCAGAATGGGTCCATGAAAATGTCGGTAGGAGCGCGGCAAGAAAAGCCTACATACATTCTTGAGAACTACTATTTTTCAGCTATTCGATAACGATATAATTTCTGGAATTTCTTTTACTAAAAATGTCAAAAATGTCATTTTTATTGCGATGTTGATGTGATATATGTCTTGAAGGACCTAGCTGTGTAGGCTTAACTTATTCCTACGAAGTAGGCTACAGATCGCAAATTGTCCGGTAATGAGTGAGTGAGTGAGTCAGTCAGTCCATCCGAATCCTTTCGTCGGCAAAATAAGGAGAACCGTTAACATTAGAACCTTGATTTTTGGCATGAACGTGCATTAGGGCATTGTTACCAGCAAGTTCTGAGCTGATCGAATTCTGATGAAAATTTAATTTATAATTAATTTTTTATTATTTATTGATGACTCGAGTGCACTGTCATGCCCATCGGGAACCCTTGACTGTACGCTTCACTGTGACTTTTAAGCGCCTGGGACTAACTTCGGCCGCCCAGCACTAAAGCAAAAAAGAAAAAAAAATTATGCGCCCAGCACTCGAAAATATCAGTCCACGCCACGCTTCCCGAGCTGTATATGCCACGATGCATGAAGGAAGCTAGCAAATCATTTTATCGGAGAATGGAGGTTGTTATTTCGTCTGCTGCGAAGTTTTACCGAGCCACGAGTATCACTTTACATGTACATGTATTTTATAAATCATTGTCAGAAGCGCCAAGCAACTTTGAAAAACTTCTTCTCACAGAAGCCTCAGGGTATTTGTTGGCTTTCGGTGGTCGTTGTTGTTGTTCTAAGACGTCAGCTTCCAAAATATATTTTAATTATATCTATATTAAAAGCACACATGCATGTGTGCGCTCGCTCGTACGTCGTAACCGGTCTATTAGATCTACATGTACTATGAGATATCTATAATATGGCTAGTTGAACAGTACACTTGAATCTAGTATTAAACTGGAGATTCTGGAGTAATCTATTTTTAGCCTCACTGTAATGTTGACACACATTCCGATGGTATGGATCCGTTTTCACTCATTTGCTGGTCTTGGAATTCCGTTGAAGGCATATTATACTGCACGTTTTATATATCCAGCCTATACAACATTGCATAATTTCTTCAGTTCAGTCATTAGTTAAAAAATGTTCTACCTCAAAAAGAAATAAAAAATTACTGGATTTTATGAGAGAAATTACTAAATTTAAACACAACAATGACCCTATTATCTGTTATTACTGAAGAGATCAATAATAAAATCATCGTTATGTTTTAAATTCAGTAACCTATAACCAGTTGTTTATTTTTTTCGTGTGTGCTTTATTGTTCATTGATTATTATTATGTACTCTCTTCAGATGAGGTACCTTGATGCCAAATAAATATATCCATGGAGAATGGCTCTCTTTTGATTCTTGCATTCTAACAAATCTCTGATCTTGACCGTTCTCACTTCAAATTTGTGTTTCTTTTCCAGTTTCCGGTCTTATTTTGGGACTTGAAACATTTACTTCTCAACTGCTCTGACAGAGCACCATTCCCTACGCTAATTTGAAAAAAATCTCCTAATCCCGCTCTCTCGGACTCTCCTCCCAACACCTCGTGCTGTACTGCTGGGCTGATCAGTGCCCATGGTAATAGAAACTGAGGGCGATAATAGTTGCTATGCTAACGACTCACCAGCGATGACATCTAGAAAAGTTAATAGTTCCCACTGTCAATTTAGTACACACTTAAATTATATCAAACCCTATTTCGTAGGTCCTGTGGCGTTAGTCACACTGCCATGTGTTGTACCAATCCGATTAAAAACTGATACAAAAACCGATTGTCTAACTGGATCTGACATATTCCTATCTCAAGGTCATTCGGTGACCTTCTGGCACGAAAATAACTCTTTTCAGGCTACATTATATTTTACAAATCCACGGAACGTATGATATGATATGATAAGACAGACATCTTCCTACCCAACCAACTAACGGGGATGTATGGTGTAGTCACGGTAAACTGACAAATTTCAAAATAAACGTTATTAGAATTGCCTTGCTGCAGGAAAATATATGACCCACTCATAACCATGACAAAAAAATGATGAAAAATCATCTATAATTGAAATTGTCTTTGTATTTTCCCCAAAATTATCCGAACGAGATTGCGTAGGAAGTAACTGAATGGTTTCACATCAGACGAGCGGATAAAACAACACCACGTGGGGACATTCCACCCTGTGGATTGGCTGTCACCTGGGCCCGTTTAAGGTTGAAAATTGAATGCATGTCATCGGCACTCTCCGCAATATATTTACAGGAGTCGGAAATTTCCGGCATTTCATGCAGGAACGGACTCGACATATGGAGAGATTCGGATCCAGTTGGAAAATAATCAATAATATCTCCATTTTTATGCAACTGAACATCTCAGTTTTTTTCGAAGGGGATATTTCAGTGTGGAATTTTCAAGAATAATGTTATTTGGCAGGTTTTGGAGTAAAAAAAACTCGGCTTTATTACAGTGACACACAAAGGAGTTTTTCGTATGTAAACGTAACATACCCAAACTTACTAGTGCATTTTCAATCACCATATTTCGTTAATTCAGACTCAGGGGAGACTACTCACAAGCGGCAAAGTAAGAACACAGAGAATGTTTCTGGTGAGGACCTATCCAAGGGACCGGAAAAGGATGATCCCACTAAACCAAAGATAGAAGTGGAGCCAGAAGAGACAGGCTTACAGCTAAAACGACAGATAGGTCCACTTACTGGGATTTCTATTGTGGTCGGTTCAATCATCGGTAAGTTTCGAATATTAAACCTTACAAAGATCCAGTTATTAATGCCGAAAACAAAGACTTGTGGCTATGTGGCTCTACGATATTTTCTCCATTATTTGAAATTATTTGGTTGGTTTGGCTGAGGAAGACACGTTATCACACCTTGTCTTCGCACTAAAAGGAATCCCCACGTTCGAAACCAGCATTCGCCAAACGTATGATAAATAGTCTTATGTCTTTTTTTTTATAAACTTCCACGGGGAATCCGTCCATTTCGGAGCTCTATCATTTTTCATTATGTTTCGCAAGGTGTTATATAATTCTTTATGGGTGATGTGTCTTTCTAAAGTAACGGTTTCAGTTTGTGTTTAGAGATCTAATTTTAAAATGTCTAAAAATAAAGTTGCCTTTTCCAATGTTTCTTTCGATTTTGAGTTCAAGATATCTTTACTTTGTATATATCATCCCTATACCTTACAGTTAATTCTTTTAATATAATTTTTGTTTCTAATCTTGCAGTTTTTCTGTATGTTTCCATCATCTTCTACTTATATTAGCATTATTAGCATTGAGGTAGAGGGCTGAAGCTGTTCATACTATACATTTTTGGTAAGCTCTAAAAGAATGATGCAAACAATTCAAGATGGCTAGTTAGATGATTTTGTCGTAAACCATTTCGCCTATTTTTTCAATTTATTTCAATTTTTCGATATCTTCTCTCAAAAACTAATTAATATGATAGAGAATGATTAGTTTTGGCAAAATAAATTATTCCACGCCATTTTAGGCAAGAAAAATGCGATATAATGGGCAGAAAAGATCGAAAGCACGACTTTCTGAAGACCTCCTGACCATTTTCAATTTTCCCATGATCCTTTTCCTACGAAGTAGGCTACCATCTGCCAATTGTTCGGTAGTCAGTGAGTGAGTGAGTGAGTGAGTCCATCCGAATCTTTTCGTCGGCAAAATAAGGAGAACCGTTGACATTAGAACCTTGATGTTTTGCATGAAGGTACATTAGGGGACTGTTACCAGCAAGTTCTGAGCTGACCTACTTTTGATGAAAATTTCTGGTGATTTTTGATGAAAATCACTGGTGATTCTGACTTGGGATGTGCCCAACTTAATATAGGCAGGATTTCAACTTGAGGCGGGGGGATTTCCAAGAGTTCAGTGCGCGTCGAAGTCCTAATGCCTACCCTACTTCGTAGGTCCTGTGACGTTAGTCACACTGCCATGTGCACCTAGGATTGTGCAAATAATCATGCCAATAGGATGCGTTTCAGCTTTTTTTTGTTCTGGAGCTTTGATGAAAAGTTTGGTAGGGGAATAATGAACATAGGGCTAAGATTCCCAAAACTAAGAATGAGGGGTGACTGCATGAAACATTGCGTTTTCGTCGTTTTTCTTCAGACCGTTTTTGTCTTTTATGTATAACGACGTCCAAATGTATTATATTTCACACCAGATCATTTTTTCCTAATTTATTAGTCAGTTTTGCGGAAAGTATTGCATAAATTAAAAAAACCGAAAAATCTGACCGAAAAATCGATAAAAAAGAAACTGTGATGTCATAAAAAACGGCCATCTTGGATTTTGTTAAGTTTCCAGAAGGAAACTTGGCTCCAAGATATATTGTAAACAGTTTCAGCTTCTTAGCTCAAGCAGTATTACAGGGGCGAAATGCCCGCTCCACTCCCCGAAAAATAGCCAGGCCCGGCAGGGTTGAATATATTCAATAAGGCGTTGCAAAATTGGCAGGGTTGAATATATTCAATAAGGCGTTGCAAAATTAGCGTTGATGTCTTTGAACTCTATATTAAACAAATCAATCAGCTAGCCTTAATGAGGATTTACATGCGTCTTGGTGAATCTCCGTTGTAGGAATTTACTTGTGTATGGCCCCTCACGTTGGTGACTGACTGCACGTTAGACACGCTAAACGTGGCTTATTTGGAAGCATAGTTCAGATATCGAAAGCCATTTATCAGCTTCTTGGTAATTTGTTTGGAAAATGAAGTTGTACACTCTGAGACCTAAGATTTTGGAAAAAAAGCAAAAATTAACAGAAAAATATTTTACATTGAGAATGCACTGAAATAGTCTGAGGTTATAAATATTACAATTTTATCCCAGGTTCTGGTATCTTCATATCACCCAGCGGGGTCCTCCGAGGTACGGGGTCGGTGGGCGCAAGTTTATTGGTGTGGCTCGCATGCGCAGTGGTGTCTATGATTGGTTTGTATATTTTTCATATTTATTGACATCTCTCATTTCTCTCGTTTTATCCCCTTTTTACATTCCATCTCCATTGTTTTCAGCTATAATAGTCAGAAAATAACTGATACGCTTTACCAGTATTGAGATGAACCATCGCAACCCCCTCGCTGGGGGTCTAATAATACCCCAGCCACCAGTCAGATTTTTGACTGGATTCCGGGCCGCTCTCACATCGCCGGAAGTGACATCATTTATAGTAAAATAGATGTTTGCGGAACATTTCGATTACTTTTCAAGTCTGCATAATACCTCTGTTGACCTAGCGTTAAAAGGAATTATCTGAACATTATTTTCCGTGTTTATCTGGACAGAGCATATGAAAAGTAGTTCGCTCATGTGCAAAACTGAAGGAGTTGTTCGGCCGGATTTAAACTCATCCGTGCGTACGTGGGTTTTCCCCTATACGTCAAAACAACGTAGTAAAGGTCAACTTCCGCTATTGGATGCAGAGATAATAAATGAGCCTGTGAAATGGAGCATGCGCTGTGGGGAGGATGGAACCATCGCCGAATCTAAGTGATGGCTCGACCACTGCCGTTCCATTATAACGTTCCATCCTACCGTTCCATTATACTGTCCCATCCTCATATCCTACCGATCCCTATTTACCGTCCGGTCCGCATGAGTTCGTTACCGTTGTTAACTAGGTTTATTGAGGGGCGGGGGCGTCGAAGGAGTATGTAAATGGAGAAGGGAGTATTCAAATCCGTCGCCACACCACGCTCTCAAAACTGAGGTTTTATAATGAGAAAGAGACCGAGAAATGATTCTATTGCATATATATTACCTTACGTTATCCGATCTGGTCTCTTAAAGATAGTAAGTCCATACCCCCGCCAAATATCAACCGATATTTCAATCCAACAAAGAGGCTAATTACCGCTGTTAAATGGTTAATTAGGTTGATTGGGGTTGGGAAGTGATGGTGGGGGGCGGAGGGGGGGGGGGGGGGTCGAGCGAGTAAATAAATGGAGAAGGATGCCGCCGATACCGCCGCCACCCTACGCTCCCCGAACCCAGGCCCTAATTCATCGTCCACTAGGACTGGATGAACTAGGGCCAACTCGCAGCTGACTTGAGGCCCACAGGAGCTCGTTGCCATTTTTAGTTGGTTAATTAGGTTGATTAGGGGTCGGGAAAGTAAAGAGAAGTACCTGTCGGTCTCAAGTCAGCTTCGAGTCGGCTTGTCAAGAAAATCTCGCTCGTTCCCGTGCACCCTGGCAAGAGATTTTATACGGTTACCGTCCATCTGGAAATATCGGTTGAAATTTGGCGCGGATATGAACTTTTTTGACTGAAGAGGCCAGATCGGAAAAAGGAAAAGTAAGATATATGCAATTAAGTCATTTCTCGTTCGGTTTGCTGTGAACTATTCCATTTTCGAAGAAAATGGGCTAGAAACCCCCTGGGGAAGAAGCCGGACCGGAAATAGGTCGAGTAAGATATGTAATTTAACCATTTCTCGTTCTGTTGCACGTGAAGTTTATACATATTTTCGAAGCAAATGGGTTATAAAACCTCGAGTTTGGAACGACACATTCTGCTTGTTTCAAATACCCGTGCGATCCCTTGGGACCATAATCTGCCTATTTAACCAATTAACTACGGTAACGGGATTCTATTGTCCCATCCTCTCATACTATCGTTCAATTATACCGTCCATTCCTTCCATCCTATATTGTTTCATTATACCGTTCCATCCTCTCATCCTGCCGTTCCCTTATATCGCTACAATTACGTCCTCCCATCCTGCCGTTCCCTTATATCATCTCGTCGTTCCATCCTCCATTCTACCATTCCCTTATACCGCTAACATGAAATCCTCCTTTATCCTACCTTTCTATTTTTCCATCTTGACGTCTCATCTCATCTTCCAATCATAACGATGCATGGTATATCCCAGTATACATGTTTATATAAGTGAAACTGATGAAGTGAGAAAAAAGAATGATGCATTTTACTAAACTTCCAAGATATGGAGCCCACTGGGCCCAAAAGTCCGAAGTTATAAGTACAGATTCGTTACGGTACATGATTGAAAACTCCACCAGAAAAGATTACTTTGGAGTCAAATTATTTGAATTCAGCTAACACATCAGTTTGCCTCGCTACCGGAGCTAGCGTATCTAATTCCGCTTAAGCCGGTGCTAGGGGCCGTGTGGGTACTTCATAGTCTCCACATGAACAACCGCAATAAAAGCGCGGCTGAGATACTATAGCTACGCCCGAGAATCCACCGTATTCTCGAGTCTGAATGTTAGGTGCCGAGAGATGCCTTCCTGCAGTGTCATATGGTTGCTTTTTAGTCACCAGACGTCGTCAATTTTTCCCACCTCTTGTATATCGCTCCAATCTTATCATGTTACAGAATGAAAATTTACCAAAGTCTGTTTTGTCAAGAGAACCAATTTCTCCATGAAGACTTTCTCTTAAACGTACATTTAAACACCGTTGTATGACTAACCGGTAAAATTGTCAGTTTTAATAATTTATGATTCAATTACATGTACCATATTCCGGGGAAATATAGCTTAATATTTCATTGGTAGGTATTGAATACCAACTAACGTAAGCAGACACGTCGTATCTTTAACCCTTCACGTTCACGAAACAGTCCAGGTTCTCCCTGTGAATTTAATTTATGACTCAAATGCGTGACTTACATATAGACATACTTATTACTTGGGTAGTGATATGATCCGATTAAATAAGATTAAACCCCACAGTTTGAATACAATACAAGATTTCGAGCCAAAGACGATCTATACCTGAATTAATTTTAAGCATTTATAACAAGAACCTCTATTCTATCGTTAACAATAATACCTTGTGACAAAGTTTGAGGATTGGGGGGATGGATGTAAGCAGTACAGATTATGGGAATGGAAAAATGTTCGGAAGATAAAATGTCCCGAAGAGTAGAAATGTCCGGAAGATAAAATGTCCCGAAGAGTGGAAATGTTCGGAAGATAAAATGTCCCGAAGAGTGGAAATGTTCGGAAGATAAAATGTCCCGAAGAGTAGAAATGTTCGGAAGATAAAATGTCCCGAAGAGTGGAAATGTCCGGAAAGGAAACTTTTCTGGAGGTAAATATCCAGAGGGGAAATGTTTAGAAGGAAAAATGTCCTGGACGGGAAATGAGAGAAGGGAAAATGTGCTGAAGGGAAAATGTCCGGAAGAGAAAATGTCTTGGATGGTATTCTAGTTGGGAAATGTCCGGATGAGAAAGTGTCTGGAGGGTAAATTTCCGGAGGGTAAATGACGGAAGGGAAAATGTTCTGGAAAGAAAATGTTTGGAGGAGAAATGTCCTTAAAAAAATGTCCTGGATAGGAAATGCCCAGAAGGGGAATATTCTGAGGTACCCTTCAAAACAGAAGATAATAAACTCCGTATCCTTGCCAGTATATTACAGTGTGGTATAATGTAGGATTACACTATTCGAGGTAGAGAAGTCCTGGACGGAAAATGTTCGCAAAATGTCTCAGATGCCGTGTGTTTTTCCCGCTCTCTCTGCCTGCACGATCATAGTACTCTCTAAAAAAACTTGAGTGAACTGTTTCACTCAAGTTTGAGTGAAATGTACCTGTTCAATCAAACTTGAGTTACTTTTCACTCAACTTGAGATAAATCCATTCAAGTTCACTCAACTTGAGTGGGATCAATTTCCACTCTTATGCTTGAGTGAATGTCACTCAAGTTGAGTGCAGTTAACTCAAGTTGAGTGAAAAGTAACTCAAGTTGAGTGAAAATCTCACTCAAGTATTGAGTGGGATCAATTTCCACTCTTACTTCAGTGAAATTCCACTCAACTTTTTTTTAGAGAGTATACATAAACATAGGCTAGTTTCCTGCAAGAGAGAAGCGGAGAACACTGTCCAATGATGATCAATATCGCTATCTAGAAAATGATGTATCTCAGTCACGCTTTAATTGTGATAATTCATCTGAACACCATGAGGATCTTGAAGTAAATGAGTTCATACGGCCCATTGCCTCGGGTTAAGCGAAATTAGACACGAGTTACGAAACGTAAGGCCATAAATCTGGTACCCCACGCTCGTATTTTGCTATCAGCATGGGATATGTATCGTCAAATTTGAGAAGCTTTGAGCGGAGGCGCTTGGTTGTATAGCCCTGTTTTATAAGTTTTGTGATTGTATTCTGTTGTATCTTGCCCTCCTTCTGAAGAAGAGTCCATACCTCTGTGTTTATTCACAATGTTTGCTTTTCATCCATGGAATATAAATACTGCTCTACACAAACACAGGTACCAGAAGGTCAACTTTTATATTGTTACTTCGTCTACATATTGAAAGTTTAACCCATGACATTTCCATAACATGTTGTACAGGCTGTATAGTCCAGTCGTTAAGCAATCAATTGCCCATTTTGCGTTAAAAGCATGAAATTTGGCACAGGTCAGTTGAACCGTGATGAAACTCAGACGACGGGCCATCTCAAAAAGACCATACGGTGGCAAGATGATCACTTTCAAAACACCCTGCATTCTATATAATAAACTTTTGCAAATAGTATAATTTACAAATATGGCCATGCCGATTATTAGCCGCCCTCAAAACACACAGTGGTTTGGCAGAGGAGGGGTGTGTGCGTTTGTATATCGTGTAAAATTAGGGTGTTTGCATGAATATAAATCTTCAGACCGAGAGCAGAGCGCCAACAGAAGACATCGATGGTTGACATTTCATCGGAAAGGGTCTAAAAGGGCACAGTGAAAGCTCCCGATGTCGATGTTTTTTCATGGTTTAACGCGATTCTCGTTTGATCAGTTGGTATTCCCCAAACATCATTCAGAATGAAGTACTTAAATGTATTACAAGTCGGGTTTATGGTGAAAGGTGTAATTAGAGAAGGCAAGGGATGATATCTTCGTTGATTGAAATTTCGTAGGGGGGGGGGGGGGGATCACAGGTTGTTAAGTTGTCAATCACTAATTCTAAGGTTCTTGTCAACGCTGAACCGTCCTGATCTGTTACCAATCCCGGTAATATGGACTTTGTGCGAACGAGTTTGTTCATCATGGTTCATGATATAACAGGGCCAAATTCCTATCTCTAGTTATTATTGTTACCCCTTGAGCTAGGGAACTGAAACTTACCACACTATACCTTTAGGTCAAGTTCTACCAGAAAATGTAAAAAAAAGATGGCCGCTTTCATGACGTCACAGCGACGTCAGTTACAAACAAGTCATTTTTTGTTCGATTTTTCGGTTAGATTTTTCGAATGTTAAAATTACGTTATTTCTCCACAAAAATTGCATAATAAATTAGTAAATATTAATCTGGTGTGAAACAAAACACTTTGTTCGCACTTTTCCTCGCGGAAAAGCGGAAATTTTGAAGGAAAATGACGAAAACATCACTTTTCTGGTACTGCACGTAGCTGTCATCTTGAATCTACCCATGATCCCTTGTCGGGGGTTATGCAAATAGGCTGGAAATGACCCCAATATGATAAACTAAAAAGTCACGGAGTATCAGCTCTCAATTTTTTGTCGCTCCGGAGATAGCACAGGAAGTTTGGTAGGGGGTCATACACAAAATGCATAATTGTCCCCAAATTAGGTGCTTTGCTGTTGGAAGATTACCGCACTTACGTTATGTTCAAATATTTCCCAGAACTATTCATTGATCGTTATTAAAGAATTCAGCATGTAATTGCAGCTGTAGCTATACGGCAGGGAAAATGGCAAAATGAGACGGGATAGAGTGCCGAGAACAGAAGATCTTTAGTTCCTTCCATTCGAGCTCACACAATACGAACGATTGTTGCATACACAGTCAGTTCAAATGTTGAAATGTCATCTTTGTGCTTCCTAGTCCTTAGGATATCTCAGTTCCTAGCAACTCCAGCATGCCAATCAGAAAAGCTTAGGAATATGAAATGACATTGTGTTAGAGAGATGATTTCCGAAAGCACTACAGGCTGTCCGAACGGACATGTATGTTAGCCGTACGAAGTAGGCTCTCATTTGTAAATTGTCCGGTAGTCAATGAGTGAGTGAATGAGTTCATCCGAATCCTTTCGTCGGCAAAATAAGGAGAACCGTTGACATTATAACCTTGATTTTTGGCATGAACGTGCATTACGGGACTGTTACCAGCAAGTTTTGAGCTGACCTACTTAGGTGACCTATAGACCTATAAATTGTGAGAGGATTTCAGGTTATTTTTAGATAGAGGGTCCCCAAGTCATCTCTCAAGTACACACTAAAATCATATCAAACCCTACTTCGTAGGTCCTGTGACGTTAGTCACACTGCCATGTGTTTAAATATTCCCCAAAACTATTCATAAAACTATTCCAAAGCATTTAGCATGCTACTATAACGTATTTATGCGGCTGGGAAAATGGCAAGGTGAGACGAGTTATAGAGCAGAACACCTTATAGTCTCTCCCATTCGAGACATGGCAGTGTGACTAACGTCACAGGACGTCACTACGAAGTAGGGTATAGGCATTAGGACTCAGACGCGCACTGAACTCTTGGAAATCCCCCCGCCCCAAGTTGAAATCCTGCCTATATTATGATGGGCACAGCTCAAGTCAGAATCACCAGTCATTTTCATCAAAAATCACCAGAAATTTCCATCAAAAATCACCAGAAATTTCCATCAAAAGTAGGTCAGCTCAGAACTTGCTGGTAGCAGTCCCCTAATGCACCTTCATGCAAAAAATCAAGTTTCTAATGTCAACGGTTCTCCTTATTTTCCCGACGAAAGGATTCGGATGGACTCACTCACTCACTCACTCACTCACTGACTACCGGACAATTTGCAGATGGTATAGCCTACTTCGTAGGAATATGGCTGGGCTTGGTATTATGGCCGCTGTCGATTGCGGTCGTTTCCTTTCCTTGCATGCACAACGTTCACGGAATTGAACAAAATTTTACTGGTTTGAAAAGATGGTAACAATGTGATATTTTTTTTCTCAAAATTTCATCCTTGTAGGATCATTTTTCCCGGGAGGCAAAGAAATTTTATCATTTTTTTTTCTGTTGGGAGAATTTTTTTTCCATCTGGAACGCAGACGTGATCTGAATGAGCTTTGGACACGAAGAGTACACGAAAGTCTAGCCAGATATCTCTCCTGGAGTTTCAATTCACAATATTATTTATTTGCTTGAAAAAGCTTTAAAACTTGAAAAAGCTTTAAAACTTAAAAAAAAAATGACCATAATACCAAGTTGACCCGTACTTATGCTCAAATATCAGCTTTGTGTATTTGGCTTATCTGGTGAATGACATGACAACCTTAAGTACTATTCGTCTGTTTTATCTACACAGGTGGTTTGTGCTACGCCGAATTAGGAACTACGATAAAAAAGAGCGGCGGATCATACACCTACATCAAAGAGGGGCTGGGGTCACTTCCGGCGTTTTGCTTTGTTATGACAAATACGTTCGTCCGCCGAGCGAGTGGATATGCTGTCCTTATGCTGACGTTCGCTACTTATCTGCTTGACCCTCTGTTTGACGTGTGTGGACCGCCTGAGTTAATCGTTCGGTTTCTCGCAGCCCTCGGCATACGTATGTTAAATCGTTATGATTATTAAGCGCCTGTATTACTGCCATTTAGAAAGTGAATTGATATTGTGTCTGTTAATGTTCGATAATTTTAAGATATCACAAATCGGAGAAGCACAGATACTGGTAACCAGAGCAAAGGCACCAAATTAAACGCAACATTAAAAGGGTGGTGGAAAACGATGTCTAGGCTTTTTGTAACCTACATGTACCTTGGTCTGTGAGGGAGGAGTGGAGACATCCCCCTCCCCCCTGAATATTTTTCTTATTCCTTGAGCTAGAGTTGGTGAAATTTTCCACAATATGTCTTGGTCAAGCTCCACCAGCAAATATGACAAAAATTCAAGATGGCCGCTTTGCTGACGTCATATTATAAGACGATTTTTCGGTCCGATTTGTCGATTTTTTTATTCATCATTTCCCCCTCAAACTGAATAACAATTTAGGAAATACTTATATGACGTGAACTGAAATGGTTTTGAGCACTTTCAAACATCAAAGGCAAAAATTTCGAAGAAAAATGCAACGTTTGAGCCACACTTTCATTGCCGCTGTTTCGAATTTACCCATGATTCTCTGCCCGGTGGGTTAAGCAAACAGCCTTAATATTACCCCAAGATGATAGTCACCGCTCTCAATTTTGTGTCGTCCCGGAGATAGGGTAGATTTTCTGGCCCCATTTCTCCCGCCCAGTGACTGTAGGTAGCGCTCGACAATGTGTATGAGAGGCGGGGGGGGGGCTAGTTTTTAAAATGAGATATACGGTAACACAAAGAACAAAGACAGCTATACACTTTGAAAATGTAAAATGCATGATAACTTGCTGCAAAATATACTGGACAATCGCAAGGTGTTGCTTTATCTTGAAGTACACCAGCTTTGATAAATAGTCGTTTCTCTTATAGATTGTATCGTCAACCGTGCAAAATAATTTCTATCTATTCGACATTTATTTTCACCAGTTACCGTGACGTTCGTAAACTGTTACAGTGTACGTCTAGCCGCCAATATACAAATCACGTTCACCTCTACAAAACTGGCCGCCCTGATAATCATCATCACGGGAGGAATATACAGATTATCACTGGGTACGTACTCATCAATGGCCTTCATGTAAGACCATCATAATCTGGTCGCATGATATCCGCTACATGCAATTCTTATTTATTAAAGCCTTGCCTTTATTGGCAACAAATTGGTGTAAGACTCACGAAATTGTTTTGACAAAGGATCTGTTGCAAGTTGTATTGGCAGTCTTTTGTTCAAGATATTACCATTTCAATGGAAGGTCTTACACCAAAGCCTTGCCCATTTATTCGATCTATTTTTCAGTTTGAACATGGTGGTCTGTATTGCTTGCGGTCTATTATTTGAAGCTGTACCCCGCTTAAGAATGCTGATATTTAACAGAAACAATCAGTATATCATTCGCGCTAAAGCTGCATATATGTTTATATTATCAATACCAAATTTTTAACTGGTACCGTAAGTTGTTTGTAAAATTTCAAGAAGTGAATGTGACGTCGGTCACATATCAAGGTCGTTTATTCCTTCTATTTTCTTTTACTTGAAGCAAGAAATCTCGAACTTTCCACATTAATATGGCGCAAGCTCTACTATATAATATGCAAGGGAGTAAAGCGCTCCATGTTTTACGTCTGACGTATGACTCGAGCTAAGATCGATCCCTGCATCTCCCGGTTGGGTGTGCACACATACATATATATAGAACATAACTTCACATAGTCCTTCTTCGCTGTGAAATATGCCACGTTTAGAAAACTTATTTTCATCATGATTGGCATCTTCATTTTCATATGACAGGAGAAACCCAGTATATCTCAAAGGGATTTGAAGGGACTCTCACCGATCCAGCCGCCCTCGCCATTGCTTTTTATAACGGACTCTGGGCTTATGGTGGTTGGTAAGATTTTTCTTTCAAACTAGATACCCGTCTTGTTAATATCTGCATCACTCACAAATTTGGGAGTATTAGGTAGAGCCCGCGTAGCTTATAGTCTTTTCTGACAGTATAATTTAATTATAAAATAATGATATCGATATAACATTATATAATTGCACTGAGTATGCGCATGAATTTTTTGTCACCCTACAGCAAAGCTTTGTAACATTTATAACACGTTGAATATATGCACAGAAAATAGAGCGAGTGAAGCCGAAAAGTTTTGTGAAAAATACCACGGTAGTTCGGGAAAAGAGCATTTTCTGAATCACTTGTCCGCAAATATACATTTATCTTGCACAATAACATTTCTTCTTTTGTTCCGCAGGGAAAATCTAAACACCATCACAGAAGAGATTATAAATCCTAAGAGGTTTGTTGCCATCCATTAGTCGACCAACATGTATTTTTTTGAAAACCTTGAGAGAATGTCTGTTTTACCCTGTCTCGTGCCTGAGAGATTTGAGGTGTGCATCAGCCGGGAGTGTGTGAAAGGAACTCGCTGCCTCACTACCTTGATGACATCATATTGTAAAATAATGTTTTCATAGGCGTGCTCAATGGTTATTTTACGTACGGTTAGTGTGGGAAAGTTTATATTTTAGGGCAAGGGTGAAGGCTTGCCCTCGCTCTAAAATTTATGAACTTTCCCACACTAACCGTGCGTAAAATAACCATTGAGCATGCCTATGAAAACATTATTTCTATTCTATTGCACTGCACAAATTGATTATCAACAAAGATTATAATGAAAAGTTGAAAACATATTTTAAACTTTGACAACCTTCCTTTCTTGAAAAAAAAACTCGTCCGCTGATGCTCCCGTCTCGGTTGGCATCGTGCTAATGTCAGTGGACGAGTTTATGTGGTCTCTCAAATGGGGAGTGATACTGTCAGCTGTATGAAAATTACGTGGATATATGCCTATTTGTGTCACTTTGTCAATCAATTTCCCCATAGAAACAACAGTTAAATTGGAGAAGGAAATTCCATCTTGTAATTTATTTGTTTGCTTTATTCGATTGTTACTTGTATGAAATGGAATCTCTCCAAAAACACCTGCACTTGACGGGTGTTGATTTCACATAACCGTGCTAAAACGTTTAATAATTGCACTTTTAGCTCGATGTTATTGACACAAGTGTTATAGAATACTTGTTTCGTGGAGGCTGTTCGGTAAATCAGAGTCAATACTTGTCTGAGGTTGAGGAAACACGCATGTTTTGAGTTACAAAGCAGTGTCTGTTTGACAGAATGTCAGACAGAGGTATCAAAATACGCTGTCAAATCTGTGGCAAAATGGGCTTTATTTGGGCCAGTGTACATTAGCAGTGTACATGTCACTCGACAAATATATGTAGGTTTATTGTTTCGGTGGGAAATTTAAGCCGTACGACGTCGGACATTACAGGCTAGTTTTTCTAGGTTTCTTGCATGCATTCACCAGGTTACCCCATGTTAAGGCTTTTACTCCATCAGATGTCCATGATGCTCATCCATTAACATCAGATAAGTTGTTTGAGCTGATCTGTCATCACAGCTTCCGAGCTAGGAGCATTGTGGATACTTCATAGTCTCCACATGAACAGCTGCAAGCGCGGCTGAGATATTGTAGCTACATGTACGCCCGAGAATCCACCGTATTCTCGCGTCGGGTGTCGACGAATACTTTCCTGTAGAGTCATATGGTTGCTTTTTAGTCGCCAGACAATTTTTCCCACCTCTCGCATATCGCTTCAATTTCTATTTGTTTATAAACTTAATTTAACGCACTAGTTTTATAATTATCAACGGAAAGTTTTTTTCATCACACCCTAGACAGTCTCGTTCATTCATAGGTTACGTGGAACAGGCATTTATATGGAGAGTTCCAACACTCCAAAACTTGAGTATTGATTTTACGCATTTGCAGACAAGGTTCAAAGTTTCCACTTTTATTTTCGTTACTAAGCTATGAAGAGGAGTTCACTAGCAGCGGGTTTGGGCCGATTCCACACCAAATCCAACCACACCACACCAGCGCACACCACAGAAACACCTCTCATACTCTCTTTCCTCCTTTCCCTCGCACAGCATCGTTGGGTTAACGTTATCGGGTGATAACTAGAAGCGAAAACTTGATAGCTGATTTCAGTGGAAAGCGTGGTTTTTGGTTTTAAAGAAAATATAAATCTGGCAAGTTGTTAAAAGATCAACTCGCCCTCTTTACTTGAACTTGGAGGTGACATTTAAAATATTTTATGATTTTCCCTGGCTGATTGCCTGGCAATAGCCTAAGATGAAGCATCCATGCTTATTCTGATAGCCCCATGCTCACGAAGATATCTACGTTCTTGATTGCCTAGGCTGCCATAGGTGATGACACCTTAATGCATGACAAACCACAAAATAGTTCACGACCGAAATTCGTAGCTATCGCCACTCTGGTTCTGACTTATTAAGAGGTTATTCAATGCAGAGTGAGAAAGCAATTGACGGAAGTGATTTTCAGAATATTGAACCGCTTGGTAAAAACTTTGACCCCAAGCTTTGAAACATCGTAATAGTGAGAAATGGGCTGTTGGACCGGTGCTGAGCAACGGTCAAGGTGATCTGGGGTAACGGCATCAGGAAGATACTGAACAAAGAACGGATGGAGATCACAGATCATGAGTTTGAACGGGAGAGGACATGAGGGGACCAGAAGTTGGATTGATAGCTGGTTTATGGTATTTAGATTCATGTTTAATCCTATGACAATTATTTGTAATAATAAAGCTACCATATTTGTTCACGTGACTGCAATGTGTGAAAAACTGTCCCCATGCTTAATCGAGGTACTGCAATTTATCAAAGGTTGTCTGTTCACGAGATATCTTGGACTGTAAATAAGCTCTGGAGAATAACATATGTTCTTCATTCTTCGTTGAGGGAAATTCTATGGACCGTGGTGGATAAGAAGAGAAAAAACCCTTAAAGTTTAGCTCCATTGCCCTATACCTTCGCAAAGTGTCGTACCTTCTCACTTACGTCAACCAATCATGTGTCAGTTTTAATCACGTGACAGCCTAGGAGGGCTATTAACCTATAATACTATCATTCTATTCCATATCTCGTCATGGTCATAACTAAGTGTCCACAAATACCTCTGAGGGCAACGGAAGACTAACTGCTCATGAACTACTCAATAAGTTTTATAGATGGTCTTTGATCTGACGTAAATAATAGGAAACAAATTATTCGTGCAACGCCAGGATAAAACCATCTATGACCACCACAGTAAGACCATTAAATGGAGGATTGGACATTGGTCAGCTGCTTGTCTTGCACTGAGTGCTAGAATTGAACCTATGGAACTAAACTGGAATACCAATTATCGGGGAAATAAAAATTAATCGACATTTAGTGGAATGTCACTTTGGTTTGTGTTCTTAAACACAATCCTGAAGTTTGACAACAGGAAGAAATGCTGAAAATGGGATTTATATCAAGTACAGCTTAATTATTTTATATGTGAATTGGAGCGATATGCAAGAGGTGGAAAAAATTGACGACGTCTGGCGACTAAAAAGCAATCATATGACTCCCCAAGAGAGCTTCTCCCGGTACCTCACATTCAGACCCGAGAATACGGTGAATTCTCGGACGTAGCTTTGGTATCTCAGCAGCGCCTCTATTGCAGCTGTTCATGTGGCGATTATGAAGTATCCACACGGCCCCAGCACCGGCTTTCATGAATCAGTTTTTATGGAATTGTTTTCCATTTCAGAAACATACCGTTTGTGATAATTACCTCCGTGATTGTGGTCACAATAGTGTACTTGCTTACGAATATATCGTATTTCACCGTCTTGACAACTGATGAGATCATCAACGTCCCTGCTGTAGCTGGGGTAAGTACTCTGCTGACAAATTCAATACACTGACATAATGGAATAGACAGTATTGAATGTAAAGCCATAGTAGTAAGAAATGCGTATTTCAGGTCGTATTTCAGGAGGTACAAGCGAGTGCGCATGCGTGGGATGACGTAGCTTCCGGTGATATTGTCACATCCTGCGATGACCTTACCTTCGGCAATGCATTCATTTCTGGTTCAAGGTCACTTCCGGGGATGAGTTCAAACGTCAGAGGTCAATGGTCAGGCTCATTCTAACTTTGTTTTCTGGAAAGAACGTGTGTTGATATTGTATCGTCATACAGAGATTTAGTTTTCCATCTCGGGGGTCAAATGTCGGAGACTAAAGGGCAGAACTAAAGGGTAACCGGTTAAGGTCAACATCCAAGGGTCGTAGGTCAGGGGCAAACACGTATTTGGGAATTCAAGAAAGCCCGTTTAAATCCATCAAGACATGCCACCAATGGGGTGTATGATCTTTGATGACGTCACAGCTGGGTTTGCACCCTGCCTTTCAGCAGTACCTTAGGACTTTAGGAGAATCTCTTAGAAACAACGGGTTACGCTGGTCATGGAGTGTATACATTTTTTCAAGGGACAGAGGAAAGAATTAGGTTCAACTGGATAGAACTGGACTATGAGCTGGTGCTAAATATAGTACCGGTTTAACTATGTTTCGCAAAAAAATCGAAATTTCGCACCATAATCCAAATATCGCGAGACCTTCTAATGCTCACCCTAAATTTGGTAACATAGTGGCGGGATATCGAAGGAAAGCTCTCAGAATGCACGTTCAAGCGGCGATAACCACCGCCGCGTCGTGAAGTTTCATTTACGTACGAGGGAGAAAGCAAAAACAAGGATTCCGTTTCGCACATATTATTGTTCCCTCCCTCAACGTCATATGTAATCTGAGCTTTGGGCATGTTTACAATTCATATCATTGTTGTAGGCGTGACATCCATGCTCTGCCGCTCAGCTATCAAAAATCACCATTGACTTGTCCTTTTGATGTAGTCCGTCCAGTCTTTTAAATTTTGGTGTCATTATTGTTTCTATTGTTTTTTTTTATTTTTCGTTTTTTTCTGTCAAAAGCGGATTAACATGACGGAGAGTAACATTGGTACAGACTGAATTACTCTCATGTTCTTATCGGCAAGAAAAATGCAAAAAATGGACAGAAAAAGCAAAACGCGACTCTCTGAGGACACCTCATGGCCTCCACTTTGAATTTCCCATGATCTTTTTCACGGAAGATTATGCAAATAGTATTAAAATGTCAAAAAACGTCAAAACGATTCGCAGAAAACTCAGGAAATTTCTGTTTTGTCTTCGTTCTGGAGCTGATGTGAATAGTTCGGTAGGGAGTTGACCCTCTCCAGGCACGATAGGGCGAAGTTTCTGTTTATTATAAAGCATAAATCAGGGAATGCTTTTCTTTGGCGTAGGGCTGTGTCAGCAATATCGTCGGCCCCTAGTTGGTGTAGGGTTGTGTCAATGATACCATCGGTGCTTCTGATGGTATGTGTTCTGGTAGGCTCGGCCGTGGGCTTTTATTTCACGATTGATGAGGTGGGGAAAAGTGGCGAAAAAAAATTACTTGTATTTTCCTAGTTTTATCTTAATTATTCGTTCAAACACAATTCCTGTTGAGTGATCGCCATGGAATACGCCTCTGCCCAGCTCATATCTGGGGTTTTTCACGCTGTTCCATCTACCAGTGTGCCGAAAATTCATAATGACCACGACGTTGGAATACCGTTGATGTAAAGACCTTCGCCGTCCGCGTGCCAAGAAATTCAGGCTACAATTACGACTGCCTCCCTGTATAAATAGCGTCTGAGTTGTTAGTCTCAACGTCTTCCCCACCTCAGCATTAACGCTTTGTTTGAACATATCGCACTATAGCATTCATTCAGATTACCCATGATGGGTTCAGTCGTCTGATAGTGTTGTCTGTGCTGGGCCCCCTAGCATGGTGCTGCTTGGACGGGTGTGAAAGAAACGGTGGTCCCTCAGATATGAGTGTCCGCGCCCTATGATTTAACCCAGCCTGGACACTGACATCTGAAAAGGGTCACTTGGATATCAGAGCCCGCCCTAGGATAAGCATTGGACACCGGACGCTGGTCTCTGGGGACCACCGTTTGTTTCACACCGGTTCCGCTACGTGACTGGTTATGAGAACGGGGGCTGACTGTATCAATGGGGCCCGTTGTATGAATGATGGTTGAATTAGTTGGTTAGGGGCCCGCTGTACTTGGCTTAATTATAAGCGTCTAGTCCGTCATTCATAATCCAGCCGTCGTCCATTAGAGAATATCCGCGTCCATAATCCAAAGACCTATTCCATTTCCATATAACAGTATTAGCACCAAATTCAAAAGACAAAAGTATACATAAACATAGGCTTGTTTCCTACAAGAGAGAAGCGGTCAACAATTTTCAATGATGCCGGCAAGACATCATGATGTTCCAAAATATCAAATCCGTATCGCTGATTAGTATGGGTTAGGGTTAGGGTTAGGGTTAGGGTTAATATGAATCGTCACAACAAACTTGGCTCAGTTGATGCTCTGGCAGGGCGTACAGTGGTACAATTTTTTTGACTCGGGGTAGCGTCTCGGGAATCGGGGGGGGGGGGGCCGTCAGTCGGGGTTCTTTGGGGTATGAGTCCACGAACAGGTAGCCGTACGTGCTTGCATGAACTGGTGTCTGAAGATGCGTTTGCCCATCTAAGTCCTACCAGGTCAAGGCGATTGCCCCTGGTGCCTTGATGGAAGATATTTTAGGTTAAAATTATAACGGACAGATTCCGATGACTTTCTCACCGGAAGTGACCTCGGAACGCCTGTTGTCGTCATTAAACGAACGTGTTTTAACCATATCTGGCCTGGGCTTTTTGGGACCTGTCCAGGCCTGGTCGGGGGGAGGGTGCCGGAATGGTCCCCCCCATAATTATTTTTCTTACTCCTTGAACTAGAGAGCTGAAACTTATCACACTATACCCTTGGGTCAAGCTCTACCAGAAAATGTAAAAAAATCCAAGATGGCCGCTTTGATGACGTCACAGTGACGTCATTTTCAAAAACAGCATTTTTGGTCGATTTTTCGATCAGATTTTCCGAATTTTTTATTTTTGGAATTTCTCCGCAACAACTGCATGAAAAGTTAGTAAATATTAATGTGATGTGAAATAAAACATATTTTTCCCACTTTTCATCGCGAAAAAGCTGAAATTTTGAAGAAATATGACAAAAACGTCACTTTTCTGATACCCCACCTGACCGCCATCTTGAATTTACCCATGATCCTCCGCTCGGGAGGTTATGCATATAGGCTCAAAATGACCCCAATACGATAAACTATAAAGTCGCGGAGTTTCAGCTCTCCATTTTTTTGTCGTTCCGGAGATAGCGCAGAAAGTTTGCTAGTGGGGGGGAGGGGGCAATAATGGCTCCCTCCAACAGGCCAGGTAGGGTTAAACAAGAAATATAAATCAACCCTCAATGACCCTTCTACAAAATAATTCATTTCTGGAAACCAAAGTGCTATAAGGACTTCTCGCCAGTCGGCCGTTCCTGTCTGTTCATCCTCAGACCTTCCGTCTATGAAACTTATGGTATAAAGATTAACCAGTCACTCCAGTCTTACATTGTTTGTGTCGCATCTACGAAATTAACTAACCTATTTTAAAGGAATGGGCTTCCCGTGTGTTGGGACCGGCGGCGTTCATCATAACACTTTCAGTAGCTTGTTCTACGTTTGGCTCAAGCAATGGTGGAGCCTTGACTGAATCAAGGTACCGGTTCCATTTTATTAGACCTTAAATTGCCAATCAGGGGAGATAACCCATTGACCATCTCATGTGAAGCTTCTTTCGGATGCTACGCTTCCTGTCGAAAGCACTCAGAAGGTGACCCTACACCACGAAACAAAATCCATAGGTTTCCATCAGATAATGTTTGCTGCTATCGCCCGTTAATCATTAACAACAATATTTGCTTGTCACGCCAATATCTCGGTTATTATTTATCAAAAACGGTAATTGCTTCGGACGTCGTGGATGGGCACCGTGAGTTGTTTTGTGATTTACCATGGAGTAAAAACCCCTTATGATCGACTTCAATATATGCTATATTACATTTTTGTCTGGGTTTCATCTCCCTTATTAATTGATATATGTAGTAGATGTTTCTTATGTAGGTGTTTATCGACAGGGTTGATAACTGTTTCGATATTTTTTTACCTTTATCG
>JAVTVY010052856.1:0-25877 GCA_036873755.1 Hanleya hanleyi | reverse complement strand
AGCATGCTCCGACGCTCCGTGTATTGAAGACGGCCCCACCCGAGTTGGTTCGAACATTGTACGCGGCGCAGACCCTGCTCTCGTGAGCTGTCTGTGTGAGATTGGACTCAATATCTTAAAAGGGAACGTACCACTGACTCCGGCTCAGAAGACCAAGTTGGCCAAGCATAAGACAGGTCTGCGAACCTTAGTCCAGAAGCGCGTCTCCCAAACACAAAAGAAAAAGGTGTTACAGCAAGGCGGCTTTCTCGGAGCCATTTTAGCACCCCTGGCGGCTTCCGTGTTGGGTCCAGTATTGGGTGGACTGTTCGGCCGACAATGAACCACACGAAAAAAATGGTCCTCGTCGAACCTCGGCTCCTTCAAACCCTCCAATCACCGTACCCCGTACCCTCTACGGTGAAGACGATAAACACACTCGATGAAGAGATGGGTCAGATCTTACAACGACCGGGGTTAAGCGACAGTGAGAAAGTACAACAGTACAATGAAACGCTTCAGCGGTACATGACGTTCATGGACCAATACAAAGCCCGCTCTACCAGGTACCACCCACAGCCCCACAGTGGGGCGAAGACGAAGTCCTGAAGAGTGTACCTGCATCGTTCAAGAAACAAGCTGGCCTGGTATTACAACGAATAAAACAGAATCCTAGCATGACTTGGAATGATAAAGGTGAACTCCTGGTACAGAATCAAGTGATCCCCGGTACCCACATGACGGATTTAGTGAATGACCTGATGCGTCAACGCAGGTCGCACACGGATCTTCGAGGATGGGAGGTCTTCGCAGGAATTGGTGGGGAACCCCCAGCGCTGGGCTTTTATGCAATCACCCAGTCGTGCACCACGACTCTCACCACAACCTTGGGAACCGGAGTCACCCCCCAAATCACCACCACGGCGGGCACCTACTTTTTCACCCCTTTTACCACGCCACCCCTTGCAACCACCAAGAGCTAAGTCACCGCGACCACCACGACGATTAGCACCCAAGGGCTGGGAGAAGTATTAAAACCAACAGCAGCAGCAGGAAAGCTCAGTCGTCGTGTTTTACCTCACCCTACCCAGTAACAGCTCGGCTGATGTGTTTCCTGACAACACCTTGACCAAGTACGTGACCCAGTTACCGCAACCGTTGCATTTACCTGGACGCTGGGAATGTGGACTCGTGGATATCCAATACCCTTACTCGTGGTACAACGTGCGAGCCAATGAAGTATGGTACGAGGTGACCTACGAAGGACAAGAAACTCGACTCAAACTACCCGAAGGTCAATACGATACCCCCAAGGAGTTCATGGGTGGCCTGAGAAGTCTGATGCATTATAAGTCTCTACGAGACGTCACGAATACTTCAAAACCCATAAAATCTTTCCCCTTCAAAAATCATGTGGACTTCGATAACAACGCACACAACGACAAGGCCAATCTCACGCTCAGCCCCAACGTGAGTGTCGAACTCAGTCCTACCCTACAGCAAATGCTGGGTCTCCATCTACGGGGGTACGCTGGCCCCACCGGCGAGACAGCCCACATCCCGATGGACATGCGTGGTGGTATGTATGGCCTGTACATCTACTCGGACGTGGTCGATGCACACATTGTCGGCGACAGCAACGTACCTCTACTGCGCGTCTGCTCGGTGAAAGGCACGTATGGAGCTCAAGTTACCCACAGTTTCAGGCATATCGTGTATCTACCGGTCAGTCAGACCGATATTAGCTCCATCGTCATCGATATAAGAGACGACACCGGTCAACCGATCGCATTCGAGCGTGGGAAAGTGGTGCTGACACTTCATTTCCGTCAAGTCCGAGCGGTTCACTTTGCATAATGAAGGTGCCTTACGAGTGCCTTACGCAGCTATATGGACTATTATACCCAACAGGCCGGAGGTAGCTTTCCGGTGTTTGCAGGTACACGCATGCAACGAGGACATGGGCTGGGGAACATACTCGGAAGCATCGTCAAAACGTTCCTCCCCTTGGTGACTCGTGGGGTCAAAGCGATCGGCAAACAAGCGGTACGCAGTGGACTGCAAGTCTTGGGTGATGTCTTGGGCGGTGCGGCATCCAAAGAAGCACTGAAACGCCGAGCCAAAGAAGCAGGAGGAGTCTTGGTCGCCAAAGCACAACGCACCGTAGGGAATAAAAGACCTGCACCACCGAGACCACGCACCAGTCGACGACCGACCCAGCGACGACGCACATCGAAGACACAGGATATCTTTTCTTAAAGATGGCTTTCATCCATGCCGAGTCGTGTCCTTCTACCAACAGTGAATTTGATTTATGGACCGTCCCACCTACTCAGACTAGTGCCGAAGAGGGTCAATGGGTGGAACATCTGCCCCTTTCCAGCATTACAGCCACAGGCCCCATTGAATTCACCATCACCAACGCAGATACCACCTACCTGGATTTAGCCCATACGTATCTATATGTGAAAGCTAAAATCACCAATAAAGATGGGTCAGTCCTCAAAGCAGATGCACCCGTGGGTCCAGTGAATCTCTGGCTTCATTCACTATTCCAGCAAGTGGATATAGCCCTCAGTGATAAACTGGTGAGCGCCTCAACAAACACGTACCCGTACCGAGCCTACATCGAAACACTGTTATCCTACGGGCGTGACGCTAAAAAGTCGTATTTGACAGCCCCGTTGTTCTACCGAGATACCCCAGGCAACATGGAAGCGAATCCTGATAATGCCGGCTACACGGAGAGTGGATGCCACAGCAGAGAGTCACTCGGTCGATATGATGGGACGTCTGCATGCGGACTTATTCATGCAGGACCGATACCTCTTGAATGGAGTACCTGTCAAAATACGACTAGTGCGCGCAACGCCTGCGTTTGCCTTGATGGCCCCGAATGAGGACCTCGAGTATAACATTGTCATCCAAGAGGCCAGTCTGTTTGTACGCAAAGTGAAACCGAGCCCAGGGGTACAGTTGGGGCACATCAGAGCCTTGGAGGAAAAACCAGCCCAGTACCCGATTCGACGAGTACAGACCAAGGTCTTTTCCTTCCCTAAAGGGAATATGATTGTCAATCAAGAAAACCTGTTCCTGGGGGATTTGCCCAAGCGTTTAACCCTAGCTTGTGTGGAGAACGTCAGTTATAATGGGACACTCTCGAGGAATCCGTTCAACCTAAAAGCGTTCAACATCAATTTCGTGGCCCTGCATGTGGATGGTCAACAGGTACCGGCACGCCCCTTACAACCTAACTTTGGAACGGACAATTCAACCAAGACGAGGGAAATATGATCAGTCGAGACGATTTCGGCAGAGGATACACATTGTTCTGTTTCGATCTCACCCCCACCTTAGACAACGATCATCAACTGAGTCTCGTCAAGAAAGGCAACTTACGCTTGGAACTGCATTTCGGGAAACCTTTACCGAAAACCATCAATGTGATTTGCTACGCTGAGTTTGACAACATTATTCAAATCGGTAGAAGCCGTAACGTCCTGTGTGACTTTGCCACCTAACATGGATACAGACCAGATACTCACCGTGCTGGAGAATGACCCAGGGATGCATGGTATTTCAAGGAGTGTTCGCCCGAGATGTGTTCCCATCAGACCGTGTGTATCCTGCTGCTTACGTCCTGAATACAGACCCGATGAATCGGCCCGGTCAACACTGGGTGGCCGTGTACTTGACAGAAGATCGTGGTGAATACTTTGACCCGTACGGCCTACCACCCCTCCATCCCGATTTAACAGACTTCATGGATCAAGGCACAGAGACGTGGTGTTGGAATACCAAAACGTTGCAAAGCCTGACCAGTAGTGTGTGCGGACAATATTGCTTGTTTTACCTGTACCATCGATGTCGGGGCCATTCCATGCAGACGATCGTCCACATGTTTGACGAGTACCCCAAGGCCGAGGACCGAGATGTACTCGTATATGACTGGGCTGCCGCTCATTTCAATGTACAAGTCCCGTTCTGGGCTTAAGTTTATTCACGTAAAGCCCCCTGTTCCGGGCTTCAGTTTTTTCACGTGGTTGTTCACTGAAAAAAAAAAAAAAATGAGATCTCAAAAATCTGTCTTGCGTGTTTTCTGTGTGAGCATAATGCCCAAAGTCGAACATGTGTGGATTCAGTCCATGAATGGGTTGAGCAGAGTAGCCGATCTGTGGCCTAGGATGGGATCAAGTATAACCCGTCAATGCCTAGAAAACAATGCAAGAGCACTGCAGTAAAACAGAGAGCCAATGAAATCAGCCCACAGACCAAGTACATGCTTTGGTCTAGGGTAAGAGTGGGCATTACAGGATACATGCATTCCATACAAGCGGTGAGAAACCCGGATGTTGAAAGTACATGCATCAGGTCGAAGGCAACATTGGAACTCTTCCGTGTTCGGAGGTAGTTTTAGTGAAACCCGAAGTGACGTCACACCCTCTTGCGCAGAATCCGCACCATCAAACCACAACCATGGAGTCATATGGATTTGAGTACCCCAAACACACACCCATGTGTATATTTCTACACTACGGCCAGACTGCGCATGCGCAGACTCTTGAACACGGACGAACCATAAGCCAAGTTGGATGTCCCTTCACGAGAGCTTCAAAATAAGACCTCATACGACATGTGGACCCCAAAACGTCTATGTCCATACCCTTTTCCCCCAATTCCCTGTCTGCGCATGCGCAGAATGGTGACAACGCACGAGCTGCTAGTCCAGTCAGATGCCCCCTCATGTGTGCTTCACATGGATACCTCACTCGACCCCATCGGCCCACTAGGGGCTTACCTCGATCCCAAAACGTCTATCTCCATACCCTTTTCCCATAATTCCCTGTCTGCGTATGCGCAGAATGTTAAATACGGACCAGACACTAGTCCAGGCGGATGCCCCCTCATGTATGCTTTACACCGATACCTCGCTCGACCCAGTCGGTCCACTAGGGGCTTACCTAGATCCCAAAACGTCTATCTCCATACCCTTTTCCCACAATTCCCTGTTTGCGCATGCGCAGAATGGTAACAATACCCGAACCGCTAGACCAGTCAGATGCCCCCTCATGTGTGCTTCACATTAATACCTCACTCGACCCAATCGGCCCACTAGGGGCTCCCCTAGATCCCAAAACGTGTATTTCCATAGCCTTTTCCCACAATTCCCTGTTTGCGCATGCGCAGACTGGTGACAAAACCCGAACCACTAGTCCAGTCAGATGCCCCCTCATGTGTGCTTCACATTAATACCTCACTCGACCCAATCGGCCCATTAGTGGCCCAGCCAGACCCTAAAACGTGTATTTCCATACCCTTTTCCCACAATTCCCTGTTTGCGCATGCGCAGACTGGTGACAACGCCCGAACCACTAGTCCAGGCAGATGCCCCTTTACGAATGCTTCACAATGATACCTCACTCGAGTCCATCGGCCCAATAGGGGCTCCCCTAGCCCCAAAACGTCTATTTCCATACCCTTTGGCGATCGCGCATGCGCAGAATGACGCTATTTCAACCCAGCACCCAGCCCATCAGATGCCCCTTCACGAATCCTTCACATTGATACCTCACTCAACTCCATCGGACCATTACGGGCTCTCCTAGCTCCAAAACGTCTATTTCCATACCCTTGGTCCACCGCCCATGCGCAGAATGACGCTATTTCAATCCCGCACCCAGCCCATTAGAAGCCCCCTCACATAAGCTTCACTTTGATACCTCATACGACCCCATCGGATCATCCATACCCCATACAGGTATTTTCTCGTATAGATTTAATATGCAAATATTCGAATCAGGGAAGATAATCCGGCATTTGACAAAAACTACAAAGTGCATCAAGAGTTACCTCCCCCTAGATTGGAACTCTTCTGTGTTGGGGTAGTTTTGTCAAAATACTCTCTTCTGATTGGCTGTGGCTGTGACGTCAGAGGTCATATGCTAATTTTTGAGGTCATTTAAGTGCAAAGAGGTCAATGCGACCTTTCCCGTGTTTATACTACTACTCACGACGCATTCGAACCAAGAATGGTCCCTCAGTCGCTCAAGCACACCCTCACGCACCCCAAAACGCCCGCTTTCGCTACTACTCCTACTTTTGTATGTATGGTCCCTGTGTGACGTCATACCCAACAAATAGTGATATTATCTTGTAACTATTCGATGCAGCAATCAATGCTGAATAATATGTGGCCAACATTATAAAGATTGAATAATAATTATGGAAGATAAGACTACTCTTGTAACCCTACCCCCTATTGTCGCAAAAATTGTACTTATTAACACAGGAGTAATTTCGAAGTGATTAAAAGGGTAGTGAGTCCCAGTTTATCCACTGTTAACAAATTGTTTCTTATTTGACATGTCCTAAAGCACATAAAAAACATAGTTTCGGTCTGTAGTTGGGGGGGGGGGGGTGCAAGGTGAGCCCTAGTAGCTCACGGACTAGTTGTTTGTGGTATCGGACACGAACACATCAGTGATTTCCCGTATTTCTGGACAGTGACCTTTGACCTCGACCTTCATTTTGGTACGCGACACATCGTCTCCCCGTAGGGTATCCACCACCAAAAATTGAAAATGGATAGAAAACTTTCCCAGATACAGACCGGACACGAGGGACGGACGGACGGAAACCGCCATCAAATATTCCGTCCGCCTTTTGGCGGGCGTATAAAAATTGTGTCTGGTTCATCTGCTTACGATCCCAGCAGTAGTCCGTGAGCTACAAGGGGTCACCTTGCCCCCCCCCCCCCCCTACCCCACCCACTACAGAGCGAAACTATGTTTTTTATGTACCTTATGACATGTCAAATAAAAAACAACGTAACAGTTAACAATCAATAAACTGGGACTCACTACCCCCTTAATCAGTTTGAAATTACTCCCCATGTTAAAAACTACAATTTTTTGTGACAATAGGGGTAGGGTTACAAGAATAGTCTTATCTATGAAGTAGGTCAGACCTAGGCCTATTCCTAGAACTTATGAGGTTTAAAATTCGAGCTGTCCTAGGGAGAGGTCAAAGTTGGAACTTTCTTCATAAGAATAACATGGGGCGCTTATCTGGAAGTTGTAACTTACTTTGGATTTTTGACACAGAATCTCTCCATAACCCTATCTTGGAAGTTGTAACTTAACAAATTTAAATTGCCTCAGACATAGGTCGGAAAGGCTCAAGGTCAACGACCTTGATATATGCAAAGACCTTGACCTTTGTCTATCGAATCATGACCTTGACCTTGGAGTTCACTTTGACCTTATATAAAAGTTGCAGTTTGAGGACATTTGACCGTATCTCAGACGATTTTAGGTCAAGGTCCAGGTCAAGGTCGGTAGAAGGAAGGTCATGGCAATAAATCTTGTCAAGGTTGTTGACCTCTGACCTTTTGCATGACCTTGAAACATATTTGAAGTTTACCTAACCTTACCACCATCCGAGGTCGAGGTCAAAGTCAAATTTAAATCTGACCTCATATTTGAACTCAGTGACCCCGAAAATACTTCAGGACGAAGTTTGAGGTCAATCGGTGAGGATGGAATTTTGACCTCCAGGAAAATTTTGGCGAAAATTCGACCTTCACCGATTGACCTGAAACTTTGTCCTAAGGCTATATCGAGGTCGTAGGTCACGACTCTGCGGTCAGATTTGACCTTGACCTCGAAATGGAGGAACGAAAATTTTGGTACGACTTTGACCTTGTGGGAAGGTCACAAGATATAAGCGGACGACCTTGACCTTTTGATATGTGTTGACCCATTGACCTGTGCGTCGACCCATGACCTTGACTTTGGCCTCCGACCTCAAGGTCAACTTTGCGATGGTGCATTCCGATTGTACTATCGCATTTTTAAACCCAAGGTCGAAGGTCCAGGTCAAGGTCATGGGTCAACGCAGAGATCAATGGGTCATCACATATCAAAAGGTCAAGGTCGTCCGCTTATATCTTGTGACCTTGCGACAAGGTCATAGTCTTATCAAATTTTCGATCCTATATCATGGCAATAAATCTTGTCATAAATCTTGTCAGATTTGACCTTGACCTCGAATTCGTGAAAACCCAACCTCCAAATAGTTTAGTGCAAAGTTTGAGGTCAATCGGTGAAGGTCGAATTTTCGACCCAAATTTCGCATAAGGTTAGGCTGGAAAATTGCAAAAAAAAGGTCTAGGTCAATTTTGATTACAGATTCGTAATCAGCTTGGTCAGTACTATTACCACACCAAATTTGGAACGAATCGAAGACATAAAAATTTCGAACGAAAAACGAGTGAAAACCTGCTAAAAAAAATCTAAAATTTGCTTTAAAAAAAGTTAAAGGAGTAGCGCAACGGGTATTGCAGTCCTGTACTCAGTTTTCGATGGGCTATCATACAAAAAAGTTTCAGGTCAATCGGAGGAAAAAAACATTTTGGCGCAAAAAAAAATCCTGGACTTCAGCCTTGATAAAATTTTGGGCCAAAGGTCAAGGTCATCCACTAATAATTTGTGATCTTTCGACAAGGTCAAAAATGCTTGTTTTTTAAATTTGTTGGCCGAGGTAGTCAAGTGGCTTACCGTAAAAAAATCGAAAGTTATTTACATTTGTGACAAAAGTATTATCTTTTGCATGCTGATTTGCGATTGTTCCAGGACCCGGAAAATCTATGGCTGCAAGCTGAACGTAGAAATTGAGTTTCAGGTTGTAATTTGGAATGGGGGGGGGGGGGAGGAGTAAAATGTGTTGACCTAAACCAACCACCTACCCTTTCTACGCATTTCTATTTCATATGGTGAACACTTTTACATGAAAGGCTCGTGATACTGATCGTAAATGTACCATGACAATATTACAGAGAGGCCAGCTCATCATCCGAACGCATGGCACGATCATACGTAGAAACTTCTGTGAAACGTGAAATGCCCTTAGCAAGCTAAGATGGGCCAGCTTTGAGGAGTTCAAAAATGGCCACAAAATTGGGAATTATTGTTGGACATTTTCATCAGTTTAACACATTTTTTACCGAGATACAATAAACAGCTATCTATCTCTTATATTTTGTGATATTAATACATCACACTCAATTACTTCACTTTATCAGCTATCTATCTCTTATATTTTGTGATGTTAATACGTCACCTCCAATTACTTCACTTCTCAGCTATCTATCTCTTATATTTTGTGATAATACATCACACTCAATTACTTCACTTCATCAGCTATCTATCTCTTATATTTTGTGATATTAATACATCACACTCAATTACTTCACTTTATCAGCTGTCGTAAATAACGTTTTATTCACCACACACTCAGTTTACGTACAGTGTATCGATACATGTAAACATTCAGGCAGAAATTGTGAAACAACGCACTGCCTATAGATTATCTCTGCAGTCAGCTACCTTGGTGTACCCTTTGCCCTACGGACTATAAGGTACAGGGGCGTGCGCATGCGTACGACGACGACACTTCTGAGCTCTCTGCCCTCCAAGAGCTCCAAGCCCAGACTCCAAGATTTCCGAGCTCCAAGAGCTCCGTGCTCCAAGAACTCCGATCCAAGAGCTCCGCCCTACGGGAGCTACTACCACATATAGGATTATCAGTCCATATGTATTGGTCGACTAATCAAAATTTCGCTACCACTCGTACTGATGACATCACCAATGACGTCGCAGATGACATGTGAATCACTCAAGTCGTGGTCTACATCACGAGAGCTTCAAGATGACACCCTACACTCCATCTTTGGATAAGATATAGAATCTCAATCTCTCAAATATATCCCTGCGGACCTCAGTAATGACCACTTTACTTACTACACCCCAAATGTGCAAACAAGTGTTTCAGGACATGCTTCCGTTACAGTATCCTGGCCTGCCCGACGACGCTTAGGCCAAAAGCGATTCTGGCCGAAGATTAAACTTTCTCAAACGACTTTTAATTGGACAAGAGCCTACTTGAATTGCAAATATACTCAACGCGGCTCCCCCAGCGTGTGCATGATGTACTGGAGGGGCTAATAACATAATTGACCTGTCATCCTTGTTGTTGTTGTTGTTCTCTCATCTGTCTACATCATGGCGTCAAGGCGTTATGCTAGGGCGTTATGGCGTTAAGATAAAGCGTTAAGTTGTTAACATAGGCGTTGCGACGTTGGTCCACCGTGACCCCCGGTTGACATAAAAAAATTGCATATGACCTCTGTGACGTCACTTCCGGATACGCTGTACCGGTAACTCTACCAGGTCGCCAAAGCGAACATGGCCACCTCTCTCCAAACGCGCTTGTTTGTACCTTAGAAACTCCCCTATCTCTACTACTCCCAAGTGATCTATAAATAGAACAGAGGTTTTCCAGAAAATTCCTCGAAAAATGAACCCTGATAGTTTCTGCTTTCTGTACTACTAAACTGGATTACTTCCCTTGACTTTTATTTACCCGAAATTGAGAGACTACACTATCTCAACAATAACAACATTCTACATTTATATGATTCCGTGTGACCAGTAAAAGGGTACGAGTCAGGAGTGGGATTCGAACCCACGCCCGCATGTGCAGACCAGTATAGCCATACCCCGGAGAAGACAATTTCATAGATCTTGAGACTGCCGCCTTAGACCACTCGGCCATCCTGACCAACGCTGGTTATCGTGGTCATAATGATTCATATATAGTGCTATATTTGTACAATGGTTTTACAACATGGCGAAGAATAACGAAAAAGGTGTGTGTCAGTCCCACATATGTGGACCAGCACTTAAGTCTGGCGCCTTAGACCACTCGGCCATCCTGACCAACTTTGATTATGATGGACATACGATGGACATAATGAGCTTTTACATGTCGCTTTTACAACGCCTTAATGAGTTAAGGCGTTGAGACGGGTGTTAAGGCATTGAGGCGGGCATCAAGGCGTACATATAGGGCGTTAAGGCGTAACAACGGGCGCTGACGGGCGTCACAGCATTTCGATGAATTAGTGACAATTTCATGGAACGTTTAGAAAATTAGAGCTTCTGAGCTATTTCACCAGGGCGTTGAAGCGTTAAGCTTGGAGTTGGCGGGCGTTGCTACAAGACGACACCTCACACGATGCATTCGGTCCAAGGATGGTCCATCTTTACCCCAAACACTTTCCTTCACACCCCCAAAGTGCCCTACTACTCCTATTGATGACGTCACTAATGACATCACAGATGACATGGGCATCCCTCAAGTCGTGGTCTATGCCATGAGAGCTTCACTTTGACACCTCACATGACGCATTCGGACCGCGGATGGTCCATCTCTATCCCAAACACATCTTCACACCCCAAAATGCCCACATTGGGTACTACTCCTACTGATGACCTCAGCAATGACGTCACAGATGACATGGACATCCCTCAAGTCGTGGTCTACACCACGAGAGCTTCACTTTGACCGTTCACACGACGCATTCGGACCACGGATGGTCCCTCAAACTCACCCCACGCACCCCCAAAATTGCTGCTTTCTATACTACTCGTTTCCTCTTTTTCACCATACAGTCTGAAAAAGTTACTATTTTGAACTCTTAATTACATTTGCTGAGTACACAGCTTGTTACAGTTGGATAAGTCGTGGTGGTTTATTTCAGGAATCTTACTTTGACGATATTCTGTATTTTAGCATACATTTAAAGTATAAACGTCAAAAACACGTCACTGTGACGTCACACTTGTGATTTTTTTTTGCAGCCACAGATTTTTCAAGGGAGTGAACCTAGGGGATCCTTTGGTGAAAAAATCACGCTTTTGTCACTTACGTAAATATAATTTCGCTAAACCACCTCACTAAGGTCACCGACCTTGACATGGTCTATTTCGTCTACCAGGCCTGGAACCATGACCTTGACTTCAAAATATCAAAATTTAGTCAAATATCGCCGGACTGCATCTTCCATACAAGTTCAAGGTCGAACCAAATGAAAAGGTCAGGGGTCGAAAAACAAAGCTCAAGGTAAAAAGTTTAATTTTTTAAGTTACTTCCAAATTATGACCTTTGTAATTTCGACCCATGGCCTTGAACTTGACATAGAAAGAACACAATAACACAATGCATTTTATAACTTGATTTGTTTAGTTCAGTTTTGTAAAAAATAATAAACCAAATGAAAAGTTTCTTCCAGAACATTGGTAATACAAATATATATTCAGGTACAAAGTTTCTTCCAGAAAGTTCTTCCGGAACATTGGTAATACAAATCAGGTGGAGAGTTTCTTCCAGAACATTGGTAATACAAATATATATTCAGGTACAAAGTTTCTTCCAGAAAGTTCTTCCGGAACATTGGTAATACAATTCAGATGGAAAGTTTCTTCCAGAAAGTTCTCCCAGAACATTGGTAATACAAATTATATATTCAGGTACAGTTTCTTCCAGAAAGTTCTTCCAGAACATTGGTAATACAAATATATATTCAGGTACAAAGTTTCTTCCAGAAAATTATTTCAGAACATTGGTAATACAAATATATATTCAGGTACAAAGTTTCTTCCAGAAAATTCTTCCGGAACATTGGTGATACAATTCTGGTGGAAAGTTTCTTCCAGAAAGTTCTTCCAGAACATTGGTAATACAAATATATATTCAGGTACAAAGTTTCTTCCAGAACATTGGTAATACAAATATATATTCAGGTACAAAGTTTCCTCCAGAAAATTCTTCCAGAACATTGGTAATACAAATATATATTCAAGTACAAGTTTCTTCCAGAAAATTATTCCGGAACATTGGTAATACAATTCTGGTGGAAAGTTTCTTCCAGAACATTGGTAATACAAATATATATTCAGGTACAAAGTTTCTTCCAGAACATTGGTAATACAAATATATATTCAGGTACAAAGTTTCTTCCAGAAAATTCTTCCGGAACATTGGTAATACAATTCAGGTGAAAAGTTTCTTCCAGAAAGTTCTTCCAGAACATTGGTAATACAAAAATATATTCAGGTACAAAGTTTCTTCCAGAAAATTCTTCCAGAACATTGGCAATACACTTATATATTCAGGTACAAAGTTTCTTCCAGAAAATTCTTTCGGAACATTGGTAATACAATTCAGGTGGAAAGTTTCTCCCAGAAAGTTTTTCCAGGACACTGGTAATACAAATATATATTCAAGTACAAAATTTCTTCCAGAAAATTCTTCCGGAACATGGTCTGGAAAGTTCAGTTAAGTTTCTTTCTTTTCTTTATTTCCGTATTTTTCCCGAAGGCGGGCTCCTTTTCAGTGTTAGATACAGGGTCTCACAGCGTCCTTAAAAAGGACACAACTATAAAATCAAATGACCATTTTTCCACAAAATCAAATGACTTTATTTCAGAAAACTCATAGATTAACGTGAATATCAGGGGCAAAAGGCACACTCAAAGAACACAAACTGACAATGTTTTGGCATGTTCAACACCATTTGAGTGATATTAGCCATTTTGCAAAATTAGTTTTTTTCAAATAACGACAAAGCTATTTTCAAACAAGGACTTTGGCGAAAATCCTGCATCTAACCCTGCTTTTGGTGATTCCCGGAGAAGGTTGACCAGCTCGACCTGTAAAGGGGGCAAAAGGAGAGCTATATATCTATGCGATAAAGAGAACAGTGTCTCCACATCTTCCAACGAAAAAATTTGACGGCCCGGTCCGGGGTGAGAAAGTGATGTCGATTCACTGGCAACTGAAGTGGTGGTCTGTGTCTGTGTCTTGACATGCGATTCCTCATCTGTGCCTGACTCCTCGTGAGTAGGACGCGCCCTCCCGAAGGCATCAGTTCGCTCTTGTTGATTGCTCGACCATGCGTTCGGGGAAGTCTGTGTGGCTGGGTTAGGGGTATCTCCTTGTGAAAACTGTACGTGCCAGACGCCCTTCATCGGTTTCCCCCCCTTTTTCCCCTTTGACGTATCCGACTGCATCACCATCGCCATCTTTTTTCTCCTCCTCTTTATCTCATGTATCTTGATCATTTCTGATTTCGCCACGAATGGTGACTCCAATCTCTGCTGACGACTGTGCTACCACGTAATAACCTTCGGCCGTCTGTACACTGTGCGACATTTGTCGTGCCAGCGAAATTGTCAGGTCCGGTCTGACTGACCACATCCTGGTCGCAACTGTTTTGCGGATGATGCTGGCGTTCAGCTTCTTTGAAATGAGCTTGCCGAACCTTCTGCCAATGTATTCCGACAGGGTCGAACTGTCGAAAATTTCCAAGTCCATTATCTAGGTCAGTTCTAGGTCAACCTCAAGTTCTAGGTCATGTCCTAGTAGAGGCTGCAGAGAACTGTACCACAAGATAGAAGTCCTAACGTTCATGGTACTGATTTTGTGACTTCGTCAAATTCCAGATTTTTTTCAAGGTCACGGTAAAGGTCAAGTTCAGGTCACAAGTCAGAGATGTTTTCATATTTGTAGTACATGCCTCCATGACCTTTCAAACGTGAAAGGCTTGGGGTCGAGGTCTTAATTTTCGTGACCCCAAAAATTGCGACAAAAATGTCGCAGTTTGAACAAAAATTGACCCTATCGCTTCGAATATAATCCTATCGGTCCGCCCCCGAGTCGGGCTTTCGAACGAGATCTCGAGGGGTAATATCTCATAAAAACTTTTGAATATAGAGAAATTTGATTTTTTGACACAATAAATGTATTTTCCCATAAGGTCGATTTCGAGGTCAAGATCGAGGTCAAGGTCAATTCTGACAGCGGATTCGTGATCAGCGACCCCGAAAATACTTATATGTCAATTTTCAAGTCAATCGGAGAAGGTTGAATTTTGACCTCCAAAAAAGCCTAGGCAAAAATTTGGGTCGAAACTCAAGTTTCGAGGATTTGATCCAAACTTCGTTCTAAAGTATTATCGGGGTCATTGATCACGAATCCGCTGTCAGAATTGACCTAGCTTTACCTCGATCTTGACCTCGAAATCGAGTATCGAAAAATTAAGAATGACTTTGACCTTGCCGAAAGGTCACTAGATATTGGCGGACAACCTTGCCCTTTTGATGTGATGACCCCGTGAGATGTACGTTGACCTATGACCTTGACCTCTGATCTAAGTTGTAAGAATACGATAGCACATTTGTATTACACTATATTTTTTCTAGACGTGAGGTCAGAGGTCAATGTCGAGGTCATAGGTCAAGGGGTCATCACATATCCCAAGGGCAAGGTCGTCCGCCAATATCTTGTGTTCTTCCGACAAGGTCAAAGTCATGCTTAATTTTTCGATTCTCTATTTCGAGGTAAAAATCGACCTTGACCTTAACATTTGGTTCAAGGTCAATTCTGACAGCGGATTCGTGATCAGCGACCCCGAAAATACTTATTTGTCTATTTTCTAGTCAACCGTTGAAGGTTAAATTTTGACCTCCAAAAAAAGTCAACGGAGGCCTAGGCAAACATTCTGGTCGAAACACAAGTTTCAAGGATTTGATCCAAACTTCGTTCTAAAGTATTATCGGGGTCACTGATCACGAATCCGCTGTCAGAATTGACCTTTACCTCGATCTTGACCTCGAAAATTAGCCTTGGTTGACAGTTTATGAGAAAGCCAACATATATCTGCCACTGTGACCTTGTATGACCTTGACATTAGAACAGGTTACTAACCTTGACCTGGACTTTCGTTTCGTGACCTTGGATTTGATCCCAAGGTCAAAGAAAAAATAAATAAAAAAATGGGTTTTTTCACGTTTTTCCTTTTTTGACCTAGGTTTGACCGTGAACTCAAATGTCAAGGTCAGAATCGAAATACAAACATAGGTAATACAGACATATACAAGTTGTCTTACAAAACATTTTAAGTAATTTTTAGGGATTTTTTTTATTTTGTCCAAAATTTCAAAGTCCATTATCTAGGTCAGTTCTAGGTCAACCTCAAGTTCTAGGTCATGTAATAGTAGAGGCTGCAGAGAACTGTACCACAACCCAAGATACAAGTCCTAACGTTCATGGTACTGATTTTGTGACTTCGTCAAATTCCAGATTTTTTTCAAGGTCACGGTGAAGGTCAAGTTCAGGTGTTTCAGAGGTGTTTCCATATTTGTAGTACATGCCCCATGACCTTTAAAGCGTAAAAGGCTTGGGGTCGAGGTCCTAATTTTCGTGACCCCAAATATTGCGACATTTTTGTTAAGTGTCGCAGTTTGAACAGACATTGATCCTAGCGCCCCGAATATAATCCTATCGGTCCGCGCCCGCGTCGGGCTTTCGAACGAGATATCGATGGGTTATATCCGATAAAAACTTTTGAATCTAGGTCAATTTGACTTTTTGACACAATAAATGTTAACCTGGAAGTTGTAACTTAACATTGGAAACTTTATTATCTAAGGGTTAAGTAATAAAAAGGGTCAAGGTCAAGGATCTCGACATATGTCACGACCTTGACCTTTGCCTGTCCATTCGTGACCTTGACATTGGGGTTGACCTGGACCGTATATGAAAGTTGCATCTCAAACTCTCTTGATGTCAAGGTTAAGTTCAAGGTCAAGGTCGGTAGACAAAAGGTCAAGGTCATATATATTGTCAAGGTCGTTGACCTCTGACCTTTTCCATGACCTTGAGACAAATTTGAAGTGTACCTAACACTATCTGGGAAGTTGTAACTTAACAAAAATTTAAATTGCCTCAGGCATAGGTCAGAAAGGGTCAAGGTCAACAACCTTATATGCAAAGACCTTGACCTTTGTCTATCGAATCATGACCTTGAAGTTCACCTTGACCTTATATAAAAGTTGCACTTTGAGGACATTTGACCGTGTCTCATACGTTTTGAGGTCAAGGTCACTAGACGAAAGGTCATGGTCATAAAACTTGTCAAGGTCGTTGACCTCTGACCTTCATGACCTTGAGACATATTTGAAGTTTCGGTAACACAAGCATCTTCCAAGATCAAGGTCAAAGTCGAGGTCAAATCTGACCCCAGATTTGAACTCGGTGACCCCGAAAATACTTTAGGTCAAAGTTTGGAGGCAATCGGTAAAACTTTTTTCGTGATCTAATTTCACGCTTAGGTCACGTCTTGTTAAACAAGAGCCCAAGGGGCTTCAATATACGCCCGTATATCTGGAATCACACTGGTCCAAATTTCAAGTTTGTTTAATAGCCTGGATTCCAATTGGTAGCTAGCAATCCAGAGAAAGGTGTACAATTTTGTGCTTCTGAGAATGTGACATATATCACATCTTATATTGAATGATAAACTAAAATGAGCTTAACTCTTGGTAACTAGTTGACCTTGAAGCAAGAGCCGAGAGCTCACATATCCCACACTGAAATCGACAAGTCAAACACAAGAAAATAGTAGTTTTCCTGCAAATGGATTTCTTTCCGACGAGAGAATTTTTAATGAAGGAAGAAGAAGTGATGAAGTAAACCTTTGTTCTTAATAAACAGGTATGAAGTTCATAAAGGACCCCTCTCCCCATTAAATTAGTAAATGTATGGTTTTTATTTCACAAGAGTTTAACTAAGTGTAGCTGTTTCAAACACGGGAGACAACTCCACAGGACAAATGCCATATTATACATGTAGGAGAGAGAACTCTGAATATTCCAACCTAACACAGTCAGCTAAACTTGATTCAGATTTGGGGGATTGTGACCTTGACCTTTGATGTATGGCTCCTCTTCGCCATGCAAGTAAAGTATACTCAAAGTTTGGTACCAATCCATACCTTGCGAGTTATCGCATGGACAACAAATGTTAATGGATGAATGGATAGAACGCAACATCGCATTATATGACCTCATCTTCGACAGGCACATGAAAATGTGACTTTTAATGATTTCCTGATTTTGGGGTCACAGGTACACGACACAGTCTTCCCACAATGTATCAATGGACACAAAAAAAATAATGATTTTTATAAATCTCATGATTTTGGGGGTCACAGTGACCTTGACGTTCGGCAATGACCTACATTTTGGTACATCATGTCCCCCTAATGTATCCACTGACACAAACAATTTTTTTCAAAGATTTCTTGATTCTGGAGTCACAGTGACCTTGACTATTGACATTGACCTTATGTTGTATATTTCGCAAACAAACCGACGTTAAATAAAGCTCATCTTATCATGATTTTGGGGTCAGTGACCTTGACCTACATTTTTATATGGGACGCATTGTGTCCCCCTAATGTATCTACGGACATCAAAAAAATGTTATTTTTAATAATTTCCTGATTTGGGGGTCACAGTGACCTTTGACCTATTTTTTGGAATGCAACACTTCATTTCCCGCTATTGAATCCACTCACAAAAAATGATTAATTTTTAATGATTTCCTGATTTTTAGGTCACACGGACCTTTGACTATGATTCTGGGATCACCGTGATCTTGACTAATGACTTGGATCTAAATTTTGGTATATGACAAAACGGCTACCCATAATTTCTCAGTGGACTAAAAAAATCATGATTTTTAACCGTTTCACGATTTTGGGGTCACAGTGACCTTGACCTTTGACCATGACCTACATTTTGATATGTGCACATCGTGTCCCCTAATGTATCTACTGGCACAAAAAAAATGTTATTTTTAATAATTTCCTGATTTTGGGGACACAGTGAGCTTTGACCTTCACCTATATTTTGGTATGCGACACTTCATTTCTCCCTATTGAATCCACTCACAAAAAATTAAAATTTTTAATTATTCCCTGATTTTTCAGTCGCACTGACCTCTGACCTTGGCCTACATTTGGTATGCAACACATCGTTCCCCCCCCAGGGCATCCACTCAACAAAAATTAGAACTGTAGATAGAAAACTGCCAACGATCAATGATTTCCCAATTTTAGGCAACAGTGACCTTTGACCTCTGACCTCGACCTCAATCGTCTCCACCTAGCGTATCCACTCACAAAAAATTGCAACTGGATAGAAAACGTTTACAGATAGACCGGACACGAACACTTCAGTGATTTCCTGTTTTTTAGGCCAGTGACCTTTGACTTTCCTGGACTTTCATTTTGGTACGCGACACATCATCTTCCCATAGGAAGGGCGTATAAAAAAATTGGGGTCAATTTTTTTTTCTCGAATTGACCTCAAACCTTGTCCTAACCGGAGGTCAGATTTGACCTTCACCATGAAAAATGGATTTGAAAAATTTCAAAGGTCAAGTTCAAGGTCAAGATGACCTCGAAACTACTTTATGGCAAAAATGTAGGGTTGCTTCATGTAGGAATGGAAAAACGGCTAAACCTTAGATGTAACTTAACCGAAAATTTAAAATTCTTCCATTTTCTTTGCTGTGAAATTTTGAGGGTTTTTTTGTGGCCGTATATCAGCTTGCCTTAGGCCACCCGGCTTCATTGGTAAATGGATGACCTTTTTTTTTCATTTAGGGTGAGAAAACACTGATTGGGTTAGGGTTATCCAATTTTTAAAAATTGTCTAGCACTATCTAAATTTTTCTCAAATGTCTAGAACTTTTGTCTGGAATCTATGGGAGGTCACCCCATCACGACACCATATCTACTTCCGGCGAAAGGGTGCAGGAAAAAAAAAAGTTACCACCTACACCTAACCCCAAGGCTAACAGTGAACATCACCAAAATCAAAAGTAGGTCACCAAACTTGGCACAAATATGCACCAACACCGTGTCTATTGACCTGCCAAATTTGGTGTGTCTGGCCCTAAAAGGAGCAGATAGCGGGTCGTTTGAACATTTTTGAGATAATCTGAAAATGGGCGTTTTTATACCTTATTCACTAACCTAATAACCTGTTATAGTGGAGCTTACCCGGCCTATCCATTTTTTGGCCTAGAAACGTCCTAATTTTTTTCTAGCTAGGGCCGTTTCTAGGACTATTTCGCATAAATGTCGCACTTAACCCTCTACATGATAAAATTTTTCGCAACATTGTGCGACATCGAGAAATAGGTCAGTCGCCTAAAGTGGAATTTGTAACTTATTTCGACCCTATTTTGGAACCCCAATAAAAACCAGAAGTTCCCAAAAGTTAGCTAAGATGTAGCCCTAGGAAGTGTGGAGAATCTAATACGAATAATGCTCTATTACTGCGCATGTGTGGTGACTTTTTGTCCCTTAGCCTTTGTTAAGTTACAGTTCCAAGGTTGGAAGTAACTTAATATTGGTCTGGGATCTAATTAGGGTTAGGGCACCAGAAACAAGCCAGACAAAAAGAAGGTCAAACACCACAGTGACAATTACATAGGTTTTTTTTTTCTCAAGCTAAAGATTTACATGTAAAAATCAAGTACAGCGACGTTCACAAAGTCGAACTTCTACAACGAAATTCGAACGAGTTTTGGCACAAACATAGTATGGAGGAATGTTTAACTTGTACAGGCAGTTCAACTTGAAGGTTCTACCAAATACGCCCTTGCACAATTTCCATGAAAACATACAGAGAAGCTACGTAAACGATAAGTTGATATTTTTTCCTATGAAAAATGACATAAAATTGGATCTTTTAATGCAATAAAACAGATATGGTGAAATATGTATTGAAGCCATAACCTCTGACCCATGACATCAGAGTCTGATTACGATCACGTCATATAATATCCACTAGTTGGTTATGTTGGACATCCTATTGTGACTTGTATTGCAAAACAATTGGGAATAATGAAACCATCATGACGTCAACAGAGGCATTACATTTTAGCTTTGTGATGTTGTTGACATTACAATGGGAATATTGGCTAGAACATTATCTACGATTGTTCACTACGAACGATCGTAATCAGACTGCGACGTAATGGGTCAGAAGCTCACGGCCTTTGCCGTTTCAAAACAGGCATGGTAATGGAGCGTTTCAAATTTGTTCTTATTTAACTTCGACAATTCCCAAAAGCAGTACACCGCTTTTAAATGTCAAATAGAATCTCTTACAACAGTTTAGCATCAAAAAAGTATGGGATGTGGCGACCATTTGATAGAACCTTGAAGTAATTTTGTATAGGGCTTGTAACATATAACTTTTTCACATGAACATACAGTAAATACAATAAGAAATCAAGTCTGAGATAACTGTTTCACCCCCATGAAAAACACCTGTCATGCCTGTGTTGTCTTAGCATTTTGTTTGAATACATCTCAGATACAATATATGATGGAATACTATGTACCAGCTAGAATACATAAACAGGAAGACAAATTGCTAGTTCATTTTTATCTTCATGTAGGCCTACATGTAAAAGCCGAATTCCTCATTCACACTTTGAAGTAACCTTGATAGATTGGACCACCTAAATCATTCAAAGTCCAAAGCGTATATTTCATATACCAAGCAGAGATGATCTAATCATAACCTACCCAATGACTGTGTGAAGAGTGAGTGAATATTATTTAACGTCGCTTTCAACACTTTCTCAGTCCTATCACGAGGTTAGTTCCTGATACTTTTCACACCCGGAAACCACATGGGTAGGGTCCTATTCCTTTTAACAGCCGAGGCCCCATGGGTGAGGTCGGTCCTATTCTTCTTCACACACGGGATCCCCACGGGTGCCCCAGTTTGTCACCAATTACGACAAGCTCTCTGAGGAGCTGAGACCTATTCTTACCATGACCCGGAGTGTGCACAATGACACCCCAGGTCAATCCCCGGGAGCCTCACGGGGCGACTGTGTGAAGAGTGACATATTCTCTCAATGCAGTTACATCATTCCTCCGAATATGTCGGTATGTATTAATTGCTAGATACATACAACAGGCAATCAATAACCCACTCATGACACAGTTCAAAACAACCTCCTCACAGCACATGCTCCGTTTCACAGGCTCACTCCACTATGACCCTGCCACCAGTCGCGGAAGACGACCTTTACAATGTGGCTATGATATATAGGGGAAAATCCATGCCCACATGGTTCATTTTGAATTCTTCAGTTTTTCACATGAGCGAACTACTGATATGTTTGATATTTCTGGCCATATAAACTATCTATATATCTATCTATCTATATAATACAGTCTAGCCTCGCTATAAGGTGCCTCGATATAGCGCTGGTTCTGAAATAAGGTGGGTGCTGTTGTGTCAATAACAAATGCATATTATTTCAACCCTTTTATAAGGCTAAAAATCTATAAGGCGGTTCAAATTTTGTCCCCAACAATAGCGTTATAGAGAGGTTACACTGTATATCTATCTATATACTACCATAGATCTATTTGATATGCTCTGGCCATATAAATGGCAAAAATAATCACCAGATCATTCTTTTTAACACTAGGTCAACAAAGGTATATGATGTCACTTCCGGAGGTGTGCTGCTCGGGCAGGAATCGTGTCCGAAAATCTGACTGGTGACTGGGTATTATCACGAGGTGGTCGATTTCAAAATTCAAATGGATTCAAGGTCACTGCAATTTCGTGTCTATTTATAAATTCTTCTGAACATGACCAATGGGCTGATATATCAAGGCCAGTTTGAAGTGTGAACAGAGAAGTCCATATGTGTATATGAACATGATATTGACAGGGTTGAATCACTCAATTTGAGTGAGTGAGGGAGTGAGTGAATATGATTTAACGTCGCTTTCAACACTATTTCAGTCATATCACGACGTTTGGTTCCTATTCCTTTTCACACACGGAAACAACACGGGTAGGGTCCTATAATACACCCGACACCCCATGGGTAGGGTCCTTTTAACACCCGGGATCCCACAGGTGCTCCAGTTAGTCGCCTCTTACGACAAGCTCAATGAGGGGCTGAGGCCTATTCTTACCATGATCTGGAGTGTGCATTGCAACAAAACTGTTCAGGCTAATGAGGATTGACTCCTCGTTTCCTGTCGGCGGTAAAACAATGAAAAAAAAAATAAATAAAAATGGGTGGTAGGTAAAATGACATGTGGGCGGCTGATGGGGATTGAGGAATAGTGTGGATGGCCTTATGAATCTCACTGATGAACAGATTTGAGTAAAACATTGCAAAAATATCTGCTTTCCTTGGAGAGACTATTGGAAATCCAGGGGGCAGCTTATATAAGATTTAATTAAAACAGTATCCTCTATTCCCTTGGAAGGGCTATGGAAACTGGATATATCTAGACTGCAGTTTGATAAGATTGCATTAAAAATACTCAAATCTTAAAACAGATGTGAACAGCTGAATTCAATATGCATCTTCTGCAAAAAAGCAACGATCACAGTACGCTCTCGCATTTACATGAAATTATCGATACAAACACAGAACTAAGATTCTCCAAAATGGGGTCAATCCTTGAGAAAGGTTCAACGGTTTGTCAGTCGATCTAAAGTAGTTCCACATTACAAATACATAAAAATAAATAAATGCGCTTGAAACTCCACTTCTTTTGTGATTGGGATCCAAAGTAGCCAAGGTCAATATCCTTCACAATCTTAATAAATTAATATCATATCAATGCTCCCCAATCGTATATGTCGCCATGTAGGATCTTACTGATTTCAATTGAATTTGGTGTTCAGAGCACCCAGGTCATGAATATTTAATAGTCTTATGACATCAAGGCTGCATTTTAACTACTTTACTTACAGTCGGGGAGGGAGATAGGGTCAAAGTCTCTGTTTTAACCCAAGGTTTTTAATATGCCGAGGACCAGTCCATATTTCTACCCCGCATTATGGCGCCAAACTGGCTGGAGCGCAGCAAGAACAGAAGATATCCCGCCGAAGAGTGGTGTCTGATGCGGCTGAGCCAACCAAAAAGCCCCTACCATTATGTTCCCTTCAAAGTACTAACAAGGGTTCTCAGGATTGGTCGACACTCCCGTGTAGATCCTACAGGTGACATATCCAAATGGGGGAGCAGACATGATTTAATTTTAATTAGATTGTATCCTTTACTGTGAGGGATATATGCCATGATTTTATTCTAGCATGACAATAACTTTCGCTCTAAAACCCACAAATCTGCATTGCGGTTGCAACATGCAGGCACATAAATAGCCTCCAGTTAATGTCTTTATACGTCCTCTGATCCGCTTTCTACTTTTATTGGCAGTGAGGAGATTCAGATAATCCATAATTAATAATAATTAATATAATATATATTATAATTTCTAAAATATCAACATTTGATTATTCATAGCCCCAGTCAGAATCTCAGTGGTCAATCTCTGATGGAGGGCCGTTTCGTAGAACAGAAAGCAGTTCGTTGAAGTCTGTGACAAACCACTTGGCATTGGCCTTGACCTTATCTCGAGCCACATTCCCACCGAATCCAATAAAGGCATCCTGAAATTGAATAAAAAAAAAAGAAACAGAAACTTATTAGTGTGTAACTGTTGACTTCCGTCTATGAGTATACTCAGCCAGTGTACCACATTCTGCCACAACAAGTCTTCTCGTAGCATGTCTTTTCTTACCATGCCATACACAAGATATGCTGGTATCACCGATATTTTGACTGACACAAAGCTGGCAGTTTCAGAATGCTATGGGTTATCTCTTCACTTGGGTTTCCAAAAAAAACATGATGGGAAAACTGAAGGAAGAGTTATTTCATGACTGGAGTAAGGATAATCTCCAGCGATGCTATACTGTGCAGGAGCCACCTTATTGTGTTAAACCCCTGCAGATCATTGGGGGTTTTGGGGGGTTTTTTTCCCATTGGTATGAGTGCAAAGAAAGAGGTTATAGAACCTAAGTTAAGTGCTATTTATTGGTGTTGGTACACCGACACCCCGGACGCAGTTACATTTTGGCACCCAGAATGAAACCTCACACCTAACTGTACTGCTCAGTGATATCAGAGTGGAAACCAAAGGTGTATTTCATTCAAGGGTGAGTGAGTGAATAAATATTATTTTAATAATGTCGCTTTCAACTACATCTCAGTCGTATCACAAGGTTTGGGTCCTATTCTTTTTCACACCTGGAAAACCCACATGTAGGGTCCTATTCCTTTTTCCACCCAGGACCCTGGTCCTATTTCTTGTCACACTCTGTAACCCCACGGGTGCCCCATTTAGGCACCTCTTACAACAAGTGAGTGTGAGTGAGTGAACATGATTTAACATCGTTTTCAACACTATTTCAGTCATATCACAACATTTGGTTCCTATTCCTTTTCACACCCAGAAACCACACGGGTAGCAGGCCTCGAAATTTGGCGCGAACGAAACGATCGTTCGCGTGTCGGTTACGCAAATCCGAAATGGCCAGAACGAAAAATCGGTTACGTGAATGCGCTTCTTGGACATATGTTCTGGTAACAAAAGTCTCAACCTGTTCTCTGTCTGTCCACTGTGCAAACTTTAACCACATGACGTGTGTCTTTCAGCATGTTTTAAAAGCGAAACTAAGTCGCAAACTCGGCCCTGTCTGTATTGAATTTGTAGACAACCACGTGGCAGGCGTCTGTCTCTCAGCTTGCACAGACTGTTTTGTCTATCCCGGGTTCAGGGCCGGCATACTATTATGTAATAAACCAATAGCCGCCAGGAAACAGCTTTATCAAACTTGAACGAGTTGAAGGGTTACCCGCAAGCCTCCTCGCTCCAAGGTTGTTGCTCCGTGGGGCGCTCTTCACAGAGCTAGCAGCAGAGGTGGTATGCGGAGCTTCTCTTGGAGGAATTATCTCGGAGCGCGGAGCTTGCGATTAACACTCGTTGTCACTTCCGCCATCTAAATTTGCAGGCGGCGTGTTCAACTTCTCTTTTCAATCAGGATTTTAATGGAATTACAAGGAAATGGCGAAGGAATTATACAGCCAGAGTCACAATAGCCAACCCAGAATGGTGGAAGCGATTTACGTGTGCAATCCCATTCCCGTATGTTAACTCATTTGTCTGTTCAGTCGCTGCCCACGTGCTGTGGGACAGTCTTTTTTTTCACTCGTTGACGGTACACTGTTGTAATTACGTAACCGTTTTGCGAAACCAATTGGTTACGTAAAAATTAACATCGTAACCGAACAATAGGTTACGC
>JAVTVY010052855.1:0-27426 GCA_036873755.1 Hanleya hanleyi | reverse complement strand
TCAAGATTCATGTGTCGTCTATTGTGATATATCTAAAGCTTTCGACAGGGTATGGCATAAGGGACTGATTTTTAAGCTACAAAAATTGGGAGTGAAAGGCGATCTACTACTCTGGTTAGCAGATTATCTTTCCGGTAGAAAACAATTAGTTTTTGTAGGCCAGACCGAATCTAGTCTAGCAGACGTTAGTGCAGGTGTGCCTCAGGGCTCAGTACTTGGACCCTTACTTTTCATCTGTTATATAAACGATATATCAGAATCATTACATTCCCTAATACGACTATATGCAGATGATGCAACTCTCTGTTGCACCGGCACAAATCAAAGCGAAATCGTTCAAACTCTGAACAGTGACAATCAAATTGAAAAACTGGGCTAAACAATGGCTTATAAGATTCAATCCTCTAAAGACCGTTTGTATGTATTTTAGTAATAGAACGAGTATCGATCCGCAAATAATTTTCGATGATGTTTTGCTGAAGTGTGTCCAATTACATAAATATTTGGGAATAATTATTAGTTCTGACTTAGGCTGGTCAAACCATATAGATAAACTATGCAATAAGGCGTATCGAATATTAGATTCTATGCGACGAATGAAATATATGTTAAGCAAAGATCATCTACTGCGTATTTATAAAGCCTATGTAAGACCCATTTTGGAATATGGCGATGTAGTTTGGGATGGGTGCAATGTGTCAGAAACGGAAAAAATAGAAAAAACTCAATTGGAAGCCGCACGAATTATATCGGGTATGACAAAATATGCTAGTAGACGAAGTTTGTATACAGAAACTGGATTAGAACCATTGATTAACAGGAGACGTTATCACAAACTTCGACTAATGCGCAAAATCAATTTTCAGCAAACTCCGGAATATTTACGAGATATAATTCCAGAAACAATAGCCCAAACTACACATTACAATTTACGGAACCAGAATAATCTGATTACTCCGAAATTTCGACTACAAAAGTATAAAAAATCGTTCGTGCCATCAGTGATTGAGGAATGGAATAAGCTTGATCCAAACACCAGAAATTCAGTGTCCACTGCATCGTTCATGTCAGATATAACAGTAAAGATTCCTCGTGTTCCAATATATTACAATTCAGGTGACAGAAAATTATCAATATTACATGCCAGACTTCGAAATGATTGTAGCGGTTTGAATGCGGATCTGCACCGATGTGGCCTGGTGGCTAGCCCGTTCTGCATATTCGATATGCAAATTGAAGACTCAAATCATTACTTCTTTTATTGTAAACAATACGACAATATAAGAAGGGAATTATTTAACTCTCTTATCGATTTTTTTCCAATCTCTCTAGATCTTATTCTGTTTGGCAATCGCAGCCTAAATAACAAGGAAAATGAAATTATCTTTAAGCAAGTGCGCATATATATTAAAAGATCTGCCAGATTTTGTTGATGCCACAAACACCACTCACCCTTTACCCCATGCACATTCTACAGTTTTATTAATTGTAATGATGATGCTATGTGCATTATTCGAAGGTGATGTCTGACTGCTTTATTGTTTTGTATGTATGTGTGTGTGCCTGTATACATATGTGTGTATATGGGAGTATGTATATATGTATATGTATAGTGAGTGAATAGGACCGAACGTCGCTCCCATAATGTATATGTGCATGTACATGTATGTCTATATGTATATATAAATATATTGACCCTTTTCCGAATTCTTGCTATGCATATATATATGTATATATGCGCCTATCGTATAAGCATGAAATGCAAGCATACAGATGTTATACGTAGTTACGATTAAGTGAAATGTACATATCATTACGCAAATGTTTACACCATATTACCCTTTACAAACATATGTATATATCAAGTTTTGTTCTTTACGCCATGTACTATACTGTAATTTCTTTTATTGTAATTAGGAGAAGGTCTAGTAAGTTGCAAGAACTTGTACCTAATCCTATTGCAATATTTGCAATAAAATATGTTTATAACATCTAACTGTTTGTAGACTATCACCATATTTATCGAAATTTACAAAATTGGATGCATGTTGCTGCGCAAAATTCTCGGCTAGAAGACTTTAAATGAAATCCTGATCTCTGAACCTAGGGAAAGCAGATAACCTAATAGGAAAAAACAGGCAAAATGGCCGCCAAAGCTAAAAATTACCAGCGTACATCCTTAATTGATCTTTTTATTTATATTTGTAACGTTCTTTGACCCAATTTCTGTTTACAGAAAGTTGACGATTGAGAATGTTTGGCTAAGTTTGGCCGCGTAGATGCGCGGATTAGGGCTTCCGACTCTAAATACATTCTCTTCTCGTGATATAAAATGATAGCAAAGTCATTTAAATTGAAATGCGTGAAAAAATTTATATCTCTCTACCATCACAATCTGATAAGTGTCAATGAATCTTATTGTATTATTCGTTCTCCTTATTTTACTATAGCGCATCAAATTAGCCCCACGATACCATCTAGTAAGTTACATTGTTATATGACGCCATAGAACTGAGATATGTCGTTTCCTGTCGTTTCCTGTCGTCCCATTCTGTGAGTTCTGCCAGTCGCCTGTCATAGTGAAGCCAACTGAAATTACTCTCTGCGTTGTTGCTGTCAGTGACTTATTCTAACGCGCAACTGCGATTCAGAGATGATAAAAATTGGCCTATTTGCCATATATCGAATAAAGGGGTACAAGTCACTGGCTCTAGGAGATTGCGAAATATAAATACAAGCGTGTAGTCCGTTATTCAATATTCAGTCGTCGTCTATTAAAAAAAATTCGCATCCTTAATCCAAAGATCCAATTCATATAACAGCATTAACACCAAATTCAAAAGGCAATCATAGTATGCTTAAACAGTTTTCAATGACGCCGACAAAAACATCATTTTTGAGAAACTATGAATGTCACATACTAGGACATCCGAAATACCATTTCGTACACAGTCACTTGTTTGTTGGAAGATGAACATAAAATGCATTGATTATGAAAACCGAATGTATCTAACTTCAATTCTTGCATCGTGGCTGTCGTCTTTTTTCAGTGGGCGGAAGAGCCGAAAGAACGAATGATCGTATTGAACCCTCGCTCTTTCGTATCGAAACCTCGCTCTGTCGACTTTTTGTCAATGGGTCATTGATAAAAATGACGAAAGAGCGAATGTTCGAGCCCTCGCATTTTGGTATTGAACGGTCACTCTTTCGACTTCTTGCCAGTGGTTGAAAAAGTAAAAAAAATGCGAGGTATTGATACGAAATTGCACTTTCGACTTTTTTTTTGATGGAGCAAAAAGTCGAAAGTGCGAAAATTCGAGTGGCCTCATTCCATATTTGATATTTCCGTTACATTTTCTCAAGAAGGCTAGCTAACATTACTGTGGTTGAACGCGACGATTTCAATATTCTCCATCGACTCACCCAGATTGACTTCCGCTTTAAATCTCCGAACCGTTAAAAGAGACAATATATTAAAAATATATTTCATTTTACTGGAATCTGTTACAAAAATATAATCAGAAAACTAATCATATTGATTCATTTTCTATCAGACCCCAAACATGGTCCTTATACAATAAACGTATAACGTATAATTGTTGTCAGCCTTGAGACGTAAGAAACTCGATACCTGTCATACATTATGTAACCTTTTCTCAATTAGAAGGGACAAGAGCATGTGCCCGTATTAAGGTCCATACAGTTATATAAGGTGATATACACGGTCGTTATATAGGTAGATATATTGGTCACGAATTGAACACTTTTACGCACAATGGTACACTTTAAGCACCATGCGTTCAATAAGTGTTATACACGGCGCGTTCAAGTATAAACTCATGTGTTGAAATTTTGAACATCTCTGAATACCACTGTTCAAAGGATATGTGACGACAATACGGGAATAACTCCCTTGTGTGAGATGGTAATCACGCTGAATTTTTGTTTAAATCCAAAACCTGCCAAATCAGATTTTTCTAGAAGTTTACATACTGAAATATCAGCCTCGAAAAAATTGCGATGCTCCGTTGTATAAAAATGGAGATATGATTGATCAAAATGTGCTCCTCGGCCTGATTTGGTATTTTTGAGGCATTTACAGTGAGAATTTTCTCTTACAGCAAAAATATGACACCTCAAACCAGAATAATTTTGTCACACAATATATTAGGAAGTTTGTTTATTGAAAAGAGCCGCGAATGGTTTTGGTTTGAGGTGTCATATTTTTGCTACAGGAGAAAACCCTTCATGAAAATGCCCCAAAATATCATAATAAGCTCGGAAGCATATTTTGATTAATTATATCTCCACCTTTATGCAACTGAACATCTCAGTTTTTTCGAAGGGGATATTTCAGTATGTAAACTTCAAGAAAAATATTATATGGCAGGTTTTGGAGTGGAAAAAAAATCGGCTTTATTACCCTCACACACAAAGGAGTTTTTCGTACATAAACGTCACATATCCTTTTCAACACCGGTTTTCAAAATGGTGTTCATATTTGAACTCGTCGTGTGTAACACTTATAGATCTCTTAAACGATTAATAAATACCATACCATATTTCAATACATCCTACGCCTGATTTCATCGTGAATGCTCTAACTAGTGATTTCGGTGTATTCGACTCCAAACCTAAATTGTTCTGACAATATTTGTGACTATAAATAAGTTCCGGTAGTTAGGCGGTCAAACTCACAGTTGCAAGTTCACCCATACTGGGCCTAAAACTGATAAGAAATGATGTGGGAAAGTTCGATTACGGTAAATGGGAAGTCTGAAGAGAGAAATCCCGAGGTTAATTGGTTATTCCTGAGGATTCATCGTGTCTGCTATATTCCATTATTTCTGATGCTTCGTGCGCAAAAAATGAACCCAGATGATGAACTATGAGGCAGTAAATGTCCAGGTTTGACACATGTTTACATTGCTCACGATTGCTCACTTTGGCTTGATTAGCAGTGGGTGTCTTCGTCGATGTTGTTGTTGTTGTTAATATATATTTTTTCATCAAGAATATAATTATTTCCCACCTTTCCATATACCACAATTACAGTGGATATCATAACTATGCTTTCTATACTACCTACCCTCCTCTTCATTATCTTTATCTATAATATAGATATTATCAGAAGTGGATGAAAACTAGAAGTATGCAATGATGTATTCAGTGTCATCGACGGCATGTTACCCGTTTTAGCGCATCCAGTTGAAAACATTGCCTCCTAGCGGGAACTGGCGAACTGCCAGGGGAGACAATTTTGGAAGGTCAGGAAACGACTCCTACAGCCGCGAATGCAACTGGCATCAGTACACAATTAATCACTTCCGGGTCGGTGCCCACGATCTACATTGTTTAGAAATTTGAGAGCAGATCTTTATGGATTTTATGAGCTGCGATTTTTCAGCATTTCTGATACATTTGATATTTCAACTTGCAGATGAGTCTTCAAACTGTACTTCCTGGTGTTGATTTGGGCCACTTTGAAAAAGCATGGTGGATGAAGACATGATCAGTGAAGGGTGAGAAGGCTCCCTGTTTACAAATCGAATGACATTCTGTAGCACCAATCAGCTGTCAGTGGCGGTAATTTGAAATTTCCATGGTCAACATCTGTCAAGAGTTCCACTGGTAATGTCCCACAAGGTAAATATTGACATGCCAGGTGGATTTATGCATTGTGAATTTTCTGGAGTTTTGCCGATTATTAACGCTAATACATAACAAGTAACAGAATTAATTGTGCACTGATGCCTGTCACACGACATTTTCACATTTGACCAGAGAACTTTAAATCGTCACTGTGGCTACAGTTTTTACTGGATCAGCCCAATTTTTTCCATGATGACTTCTGAACTAAGTTCAAATATTAGGGTTGTTTCAAATTTATGTTATTAAATTATTAATAAAATAAAATAAAAATTTTAATTAATTTTAATAATTTTTTTAATTATTAAAATTATTTTTTTTCTCGCTAAATGTGGTTGAAATAAATATCATACTGATAATGCTGGGTAACATCTCTTGTATTGTTATGCCATTTCTGCGACAAAATTGAGACCTTTTGGAGCAAATATAGGCAAAAAATGACTGATTTGTCAGTACTAGGGCCAAATAGTCAATGCCAAATATGACGAGGTTCATTTAACACAGCTGGTAATTATGAGCAAATGAACTTTCAAGATACAATAAAATGTAAATGGAAGAAAGGAAATTCACATAGATACAATTACATGCTTTTTTTCAAAATCGCGACCTCAGTTCAAATCTTCAATGCTTCAAATCATTTATGCATTAATTCACTTTATATCAGTCTAAACCACATGAAATTAATACTAATTATATCACCTGTAAAAACTCAGATGTTTGTTCCACACACAAAGAATTTCCAAAATGCCTTTTGCATTTGTAACTTTAATGAGACAAATAAAATCTGATTAACTGAGTCAACAGTTAATCTGACTGTTGAGGGTTTCTCATTGTTGTGTGTTTATTGTCAGTCACATTTGCATCATAGCAAATACTTTCTCTTCATTCCATTTCCACTATCTCCAGGACTATAAATATGTAATTCTCTTTCATATTCATATCAGAGATCTTGTAGGTAGCAAGAAACATGGATTACAGGCACCAAATATTAGCAAGCCCCATACAACCCTCTCCCCACACCCCCCCACACACACACATCAACTCTGGGAATTTCGCACAGTGTGACTCAGAGGTATGCCTCCAACTCTGTTGGAAGATAGGCCTTTCTCACTGTAAGTTGCCACTTTAATCTTTCACCAAACAGTTAACAGTTTAAGTTAGGCAACTTCCAGCTGTCCTCATCTTTCATGGTTGTTAATGTAGTAGAGATCAGCAAATGACCATCAGATATGTTGTCATTGAATTTTATTCCTTTTTTCTTCTATGTTGTGTTTTGACAAGTGTTGCCTGTTTGCAGACATTGCATTCATGGACTTGAAATCTGACACAGAATATATTCCTCAATGTTATTTAGGAGTTTTCTCAGTAATAATAACTGTTTACAAGTAATATGTGCATCTTTCTAATTACTGCCAGCAAGATCTTGATGAGATGTAGATCCATCTAATTGAACTGACATATATTCTCTATATGGGAGTTGTGTATACCATAAACACCTCTGTGTTATATTTTGGTATGTGTTGTGTACACATTTGTGTATCTTGCTGTCACTTATTACAGGATTAAACATGTCTTTGATCTTTGTATCAACATCAAATTTAAATCCCATTTGATAGATTACTGGGATGACCCACTGATTACATGGAGAAGTTAACCACTGCCATGAAGGAAATTTTTACCAAATGTAGCCTAAATGAGCAGGTTGAAAACAAATTATGTTTTGACACATTTTGAATTTAAGTTTTCTTTATTTTTAAACTTTAATTTGAATAATTTCATAAAAATGAATTAAAATAATAAAAAAATAATTAAAAATAGTGTTTAACATATCTAGTTAATGCTTTATACTTCTTTTTATAGGCAGAAGGATTGTCGACTTGGTGCTTTTTACCAGATGGAAAATATGTACAGGTTAGTGAGATATTGTACTTTTTACTTGTACCTCAGTCTTAAGTCATATGGGGCAAACTGAGGGGAAATTATAAAGGGGGTACCCTTGGTATATAGGCTGCAAAATCTCTATCTGTGCATAGTTTTATCTGTGCCTTCTCAAGAATGTTTGGGGATGGGTATGGTTTGTTCAGATGAGAGCATTCCTTATTTTAACAATGGTTCCATTCCTGACAGGCATCAGTACACAATTAATCACTTCCGGTTCGGTGCCCACGATCTACATTGTTTAGAAATTTGAGAGCAGATCTTTATGGATTTTATGAGCTGCGATTTTTCAGCATTTCTGATACATTTGATATTTCAACTTGCAGATGAGTCTTCAAACTGTACTTCCTGGTGTTGATTTGGGCCACTTTGAAAAAAGTATGGTGGATGAAGACATGATCAGTGAAGGGTGAGAAGGCTCCCTGTTTGCAAATCGAATGACATTCTGTAGCACCAATCAGCTGTCAGTGGCGGTAATTTGAAATTTCCATGGTCAACATATGTCAAGACTTCCACTGGTAATGTCGCACAAGGTAAATATTGACATGCCAGGTGGATTTATGCATTGTGAATTTTCTGGATTTTTGCCGATTTTTAACGCTAATACATAACAAGTAACAGAATTAATTGTGTACTGATACCAGGTGCAGGGTCACGGCCTCTCACAAAACTCCCATGATTCATTGCGCCATCTTCGTCGCTTCGACTCCGGACGCTGGAGTTGCATTCGCGGCTGTTTGAGTCGTGGCCTGACATTCCAAAATTGTCTCCCCTGGAAGTTGGCCAGTTCACGCTAGGGGGCAATGTTTTCAACTGGATGCGCTAAAACGGGTAACATGCCGTCGATGACACTGAATACATCCTTGCATACTTCTAGTTTTCATCCACTTCTGCTATTATATATTTATATTAATATGGAGTTTTACTGATATACTACGCTATTGCTTTTAAATGTCTCTATTCCTGTTGGTTAAATGTTGATGGAGGGCGATGCTTTCACGGTCTCTCTCTGTCGATGTTTGCTAATGGAGGTGGAGATATTATAACTGTATTATACAGTATAATGAGCTTAATTGATTTTTTTTAAGCAAACCCAATGGCGTGACCGGCATCATCCAACTAGGGGGGAAGGTCACAAATTCAAAATTTGATTGACATTATGATCTTTCTTAATATCCACATACATACAACGCCCCAGTTTTTACCCCTAGGCCAACTTTGGCCTAGGGGTATTGTCATCATCATGTACGGCTGTCCGTCCGTCCGTTACCGCGATATCTATAGAACCGTTTCATGCATGGCAACCAAACTTGTTACATCTATTTATCTTCACGTAAATCAGAAGCCTATCGAAAATGAGTCATCTCGGACAATATTTTGCAGAGTTATGCCCCTTTTTACAAATAAAAATCCATTTATGATGTTATTGTGATAATTTCAGAACCGTTCCATATACAATATCCTAACGTGATACAGTTGTTTCTCTTGACCTGAACTAGATGCCTATCGAAAATGAGTCGTGTCAGAAAGTATTTTGTAGAGTTATGCCCCTTGTCTAATAAAATCCCCTTATTCCTGTTAAGTTTGCATATAATTTCTAAATCATATTTGTATACTATCACATTTATTTATTGATTGGATGACTGATTTATTGATTTATTCTCTTACACAATGCGAAGAATGCCTGCAAATCTGTTTTGAAAATGACACTAGATGCCTATCGAAAATGAGTCGTGTCAGAAAGTATTTTGCAGAGTTATGCCCCTTGTCTAACAAAATCCACTAATTCCTATGTTAAGTTTGCATATTAATTCTATATCATGTTAGTATACTATCACATTTATTTATTGATTGGATGACTGATTTATTGATTTATTCTCTTAGACAATGCGAAGAATGCTTGCAAATCTGTTTTGAAAATGACATACATGTGCCATTTAGTATACATGTACTGTATTTATCTAGCCATGTGTACTGTTGTTTTGGTGAGACATCGATACAGCTCTTTCAATTTATTCCAGAAACAAATTAATTTAAGGGGAGGAAAACTTTTCTTTTTTTCAAAGAAAGTACACTTACAATACCAGGGGTAAATATTTCTTCCCACAAGCCAATCAATTGGTAGAGACACCCTTACATTATAATAGCTGGGGTTCAGAGCCGAGGGGTTTCGATAGCGCAGCTTCATGTTAGAAATAGTGGCGCATTACCTGTCCAAAACTAACTTTACCTCCTGAAGGGCCCCCGTCAAGGTTGCAAGAAGCTTGGTGGTGCAGCTTCAAGATGCACACGACAACATAATGCCTCGCCTTCGACTTCAGTCGGCAAGAACTATTGGGCATACATGTCAAAACCATAAGATCTAAACTACAGTCATTCAGTCGTTATTTTTCGAGGAACAAAAATATTTCCTGGCATCTTCAATATTTTAGACTTCAAAAATAAATTAAGGAATATCGCGGTGGAATCTCAAAGGATACCGTTACCGAATTGCAGCAGATTTCCAGCATAGTTACAGTATGTTCCCAGCATGGAATAGCAGCATGGTCCCAGCATCCTGCCAGTACATGCTGCAACCATGCTGGAGAATTTCCCATTGAATATAACCTGGCTGCAGCATGGTTCCAGCATGTTTCAATTATTTAAATTATGCTGCATCCATGCTGGAATATAGCAGCATGATCACAGTACGACAGCCTCAATTTGCCCAAGGTCATGCTGCACTGCAGCATGGTAGTTACAGCCTGCACATGACCATGCTGCACCCATGCTGCATTTTTGCAGTATGGTCCCAGTATGACAGGTACAGGCTGTGCAGAGCCATGCTGCAATTCTCCCAGTATGGCTGCAGTATGGTATTGACAATGTATATTGCTATCATACTGCAGCCATGCTGCAAATGTGCAGTATGGTTCCAGCATGATAGTTACAGGCTGTGCCGGGCCATGCTGCATCCATGCTGCAATTCTCCCAGCATGGTATTGAGAATGTACATTGCCATCATACTGCATCCATGCTGCACATGTGCAGTATGGTTCCAGCATGATAGTTACAGGCTGTGCCGGGCCATGCTGCATCCATGCTGCAATTCTCCCAGCATGGTTCTAGCATGGTACTGAGAATGTACATTGCCATCATACTGCATCCATGCTGCACATGTGCAGTATGGTTCCAGCATGATAGTTACAGGCTGTGCCGGGCCATGCTGCAATTCTGCAGCATGGTTCCAGCATGGTAGCTAAAGCCTGGCAGGGGGCATGCTGCATCCATGCTGGGATTTCACAGCATGGTTCCAGTATGGTAGCTATGGCCCATACAGAGGCATGCATGCTGCAGCCATGCTGGGATTTTGCAGCATGGTGCCAGCATGGTAACTAAAACCTACAAACATGGGATACTTGTACAATGTTATAGCTCCACTGCATGGACACAGGTGGTGGAAGCCATTGAATTTGTTGTCTGGATAAATAGTAAAGCTAACTTTAGTTTTCTGGCATATTTTGTAAATATGTTGGGTTGTAATATATTTTTTTATCCATGTACTTGATACCATGTTTCACATATCCAGACATCAATAAATACTTCAAGATGGACCATTGAAACAAAAGGATTTATATTCCAGACAAATATGAAGTTTATGTACATGCAGGGAACTGTAACTGCACTCACCTTCAAGTTTCCAAGTACATGTACTTCCATGGTTATACATAAGAATATAAAGATAATACAATGCAAATAGCTCTTGTCTGTGTACTTTGGCACATCCTAGAATCTTGCAAGCCATGTTTTTCAGGCAACCGTGTTCGAAGTACTGGTTAGTAGTTATTCTGATTTGAATTCTAGCTCTAAACTTGTGAGCTGACCTGATTTCTGATTGGTAGAGAATAACCGGGGCAATAGTTCATTCATATCATGGGATGGCTACATGTACATGTAGGTCAGCCATACAGCAGCATGGTTGCAGCACATGCTGGCAATGCAGTATGAGTGAATCTAGTATAACACCAGCCTGCATTTGCAGCATGGTTGCAGTACATGCTGTGAGGCAGTATGGTGAAATTATGTCAGAGTAAATCCAGCATGGTCACAGCATGGATACCCAGCATGGTTCCAGCATATACTGCAATGCAGTATGACTAGTATTTTATCAAAGTGATTCCAGCATGATTGCAGCATGGATAGATTATGTCTGAGTTAATCCAGTATAACACCAGCATGCATTTGCAGCATGGTTGCAGTACATGCTGGGAGGCAGTATGGTGAAATTCTGTCAGAGTAAATCCAGCATGGTCACAGCATGGATACCCAGCATGGTTCCAGCATATACTGCAATGCAGTATGACTAGTATTTTATCAAAGTGATTCCAGCATGACTGCAGCATGGAAACCCAGCATGATTCCAGCATATGCTGCAAATCCAGCATGATCCCAGCATGAATGCAGCCCATGCTGCACTGCAGTCCAGGCTGCAATTCCGTAAGGGCATTTGGAGAGTTGGTAATTAAGTCTGATAAAAGAACAAAAGAAGCTGGTAAGCAAGTTCTCTTTCATTTATTGCGATATATACATGAACACATTCACCACAGCATTTGGAATTTGAATACATGTACATTCAGTGCCCGTGGTGAATGCCCATGAAATAGATAAATATAACCTAGGTACATCTCGAGTTTGCTTTTGTATAGACCTCTCATTTATATGGTAAATAAACTACCACAGCAAAATATGGAACCATAACGATAATGGAATAACAGCCTGTTTTAAAAACACTGCGTAACTAGCTATTCATCAATATATACAACACACTGCTGTAAAGAGACACTCAAGTTAAATATGGTTTTACTAATGTATCATATAGGCACGGTAGTTATCGCTTAGCTTTCTCACACTCGACAGGACTCAAACACACTCAACATTGCTCCAACACACTCGACATGACTCCAACACACTCAACATGGCTCCAACACACTCAACATTGCTCCAACACACTCAACATTGCTCCAACACACTCAACATGGCTCCAACACACTCAACATGGCCCAGCAGCATTACAAGAAGAGGACAGAAATACCTAAAGACAATCTTGCATGTATGAGGATAAGTGGATGCTGGTTGTATTTATCGCTTCAATTCTTCATATAATATTTTATCATTGATACTCGGTAAGACTCACCTAAAAAGTTTCCAAACACTGACTAAAAATAATGCTTGAAACAAAATGGATTTGAGGAAAATTATCCCTTTCATTATAATACCACAGTAGTATGGCCCGGGGGTGTCTAACAGGTTAATTTTCCCTCTTTAACATGGAATGGCGTAGATCTCCTCATGTGACGTTTGAACCCCTTGTTCCCAAACATTGTCCTTTGTGACATCTTACATATAAACATGACAAACAGTCATGAGGATTCATTAGACGACAGGTGTCAGAATAGACGAAGACCATGTTTTGAATGTCAAGTGTGTCCAAAGTCAGTGTGCAGTTCACTTAACATACAAAGCCATTTGCCTTCCTTCCACACAAATCATGTAGATGAAAGACAACCAATTCAAGGTGCCGGTAGGCAGATAGGCTACACGTCAAATATACCCATGAATAATGGGTACAAGCAGCCAGAGGATGCTAGGTCCCCCGCCAAAATGGCAGCAATATTTATAAGCGTTGTCCGTCTCAGGGGATATACATGAGGGTGGCAACTGCTACTTCATCGGCGCAAGAAGCAGAAGGGTCTTTCCGCCTCCCCAGAATGGCTGACTGGATGTTGATTGCTGCTGTAATTTCCACACGGTGTAGCACGAAACTTTTGTAACCGAAATGCAACCCCAAGCGACATCTCGTACGTGGCATATTATCTGCAAACCAAATTTGACCAGAATCTGAAGGCGTCCTCAACCTATTGCCCGGCAACCAAATTTAGACTATGCCACCAGGTGTCACCACGTGTATGTGCAAGCGGGCAAAATGCAATCCCAAACGACATCCCATGGCATGATATCGGAATACGAACTTTTAGAATCTGAAGAGGGGTCCTCAAGTTATTGCCCGGAAACCAAATTTAGATTTTGTCACCAGGTGGCACCACCTGTAGGCGGAAGTGTGCGAAACACAATCCCAAGTGACATCTTATATGGCATACGAATACCAAATTTGAGAAGAATCTGATGAACAGTTGCCAAATTATTGTCTGGAAACAAATTTAAGATTTTTCCACCAGGAGGCGCCACCTGTAGGCAGAAGCGGGCGAAATACAATCCCAAGGGACATCTCATGTCATGGAATCTGCATATCAAATTTGAGAAGAATCCGACGAGGGTCCTCAAGATATTCTCCGGAAACCAAATTTAGATTTTGACACCAGGTGGCGCCATCTCTAGGCACAAGTGGGCAAAATGCCTTCTCAAGCGACATCTTATGTCACGGTACATTCATACCAAATTTAAGAAGAATCCGATGGGCGGTTCCCAAATTTTTACCCAGAAACAAATTTGTGATTTTGCACCAGGTGGCGCCACCTGTGAGTGAAAGTGAGCGAAAGGCAATCCCAAGCAACAACTCCTGGCATGCCAAATTTGAGAAGAATCCGATGAGCTTAGCCAGAAAGGTAGGGCATTTCAAAGGAATTTGACCAAGGGTTTCTAAGTTATCGCTTGCAGCACGGAATAATGGAATGAACCATAGTGGCGCCAAATCCGGGCGGATTTTGCTGAAACGCAACACCAACTGACATTTTGTCGCAAGGAATGATTTGCCTAATTTCGGAGAATCCGACAAATTGTTTGGAAGTAATCGCTTCATTTGCGTACACTTCACCATCCATAAGATGGCTTGCGAATCATGAGTCTCCATTATCGCGGAGCGATATCCGGTATATTACCGGATTCTGTTCGGCCTTCATCCGGCGGGGAACAGACTGGAGAAATCTGATAAATTGCAGGCTTTCATACCACTCCGGAAACAGATATTGCCTGGCCTTACAAAAGATATAGGTATGAATAACTTTCGTATCATCCAAGAGGTGTGGTGGATCTGTAATTTTGAGCAAGTAGGACATCACACGACTCGAAAATGGAGAGTTCCGTTGGGGTTACGTCGGTAGACTTTAGCTGATTGGCTGACCAAGTCACGTGGTATTGATTTCTGGAAATTCCCTCTTGTAGTTGCCGAAAGTAGGCTGAAAATGGATACACACGATCTCAGAGTCAGTCGTACTGCGTATAGATGACCGCGATTGTTACAGGTTGGTAATCGCTTGCGAAGGATTTGAACGGACATCCACGAACATGCACAGAAGATTGGAACAAGATCAAGTGGCGTCACCTAAAGGCAGATCTTGCTGAAACGCAATACCAACCAACATCATGTCGCAAAGAATGCAGATGCCAAATTTCAGTGGAATCCGACAAAGCATTTGCGAGTTACCGCTTGCGAAGTATTTGAACATACATCCACGGACATGCACAGAAGATTGGAACAAGTCAGTGGCCCCACCTTCAGGCGGATCTTGCTGAAACGCAATACCAACCGACGTCTTGTCGCAAAGAATGCAGATGCTCAATTTCAGACAAAGCATTTGAAAGTTATCGCTTGCGAAGTATTTGGACAGACATCCACAGACACAAAGAAGCAAGAACGATGTTCAAGTCCCCGGCCGTGTAGCGGCGGGGGACAAAAAATAAGAAATGGCTTGGGTGGGAGTATTGGATCATCTATATTTGATGAGTCACTGTTCCATCAGCATGTGGAAAGACGTCGTGATTGAGGAAATTTGTGACATCCTTCACCAAAAAATAAATACAGTACCTAGTAATACCTTACAGGCTGTAAAGCATAGGAAGTTGTGCACGTGTAAGAACTCGGCCGTGAAATTGATCCCTATATAGCATTTTTCTAGGAACAAAGATTGGCAACCAGTGTTAATGCCCCCAAATTACTCATATTCGGCATGACATGTTTTGTTCCAAACAAACAGAATTGTAATAACGAGTACAATCAAGTCATTATACTCTCTCTGCTGTCTCCACAGCAAATGTCTCGGTGTGTATGAACTGTGTGTTATTGCTGTTGTTGTTATCACTGCCACGCTATATGTGTACATATGTTCGAATAAATCATACCAGAAGTACATTTTTCATGATGTTTCTGTATGAAAAGGTATGCTTTTGGGGGGGTTTTCTCCCCCTACCTCGGTCTACATATTTTTATGTGAATCCAAGGGATGAAATGTCGACCCATTGTTTCTATGTGAATACTTTACAAGGGAAAAGCTGTACACTATTAACAAACAAATGTAGTTAAAGAAAAGCAGTTTGAATAAAATAAATTTGTGGCAGTCCATTAGTGATGAATATGACAAATCTATGTCTAGGCTCGCTATTTATTGGTATTAAAGTACCATACCAGTTTATACTTTCGCCTTCTCTATTATCACAGTCCAGGCTAGTCACACTAAAATCCTGGGACTATGCCGTTTTACTCTGGTTACCTTTTACTGAAAGGTTATCGAAAGGTCTCATGTATATGTATTAGACAGTAGGTATTTCTTCCTACCATGCAGGGACACTGAAAATTTCGAACACAGGTCTCTCACAGACGAAACACCTTTTGTGTACACCAAGACTACTACTCCAAGGATTTTTCATAGATACAACTCATCAGTTAGACCATCTACATCATTTTCAGGAATTTCAGTTTGATAACAGTCGGTACATATGTAATGTTTAAAAGTAGAGTAAATTCTCTGGGTCTTCTGTACACATTTGAAGTAGGGCCTATAGGACACCCGCGGAAAATCTAAATATGAACACCTTGCATGCATTAGTCATTGGACGAGCAGTTTTATATGGAAATTCCGATTAGCAGTTCGTGGAAGTTTTAAACATGATCGTTGTTCAGTTAATCAATTTTTTATGAACCCACTGCCATATACATGTTCATCACCTGTTTCAGTTACCCATTGTGTATCTTACTGGAGCTGAATTATCAAGAAATAAATATTCAACTTGTGTGATGAGCCTGAATGACCATGTGAAGAACCTGATGTTATTGACCTTTGCTGCTGAAATATGTGTTTTATGAAAGGTAAGAGGACATTTATTTTATCGGTTATGGTCAATTGGTTCGGGAAATATTGCCTGTACGGCACTTTCCCAACAACTCGATCTGGTGATTGGTTTGCAGCCATAGCGTTCTCACGTAGTATAGAACAAGGCTATACCGGAGCTACCAAAATAGGAGATTTGTCTGGTGAATAACCATAAATCATCAATCCATATTTGGTGAGGTCTGAAGATGATAGCTCATTAAGAAAAAATATTACAGTCGAGTTATGTGGTACATTGTACTTTGGAAATTGCAGATAATGGAATAGACACATTAGAGAAATCTCTTCAAACAGATTGTCTGTACATATGGTATGGTACCTTATTCAGACTACTCACATAAGATGTATACCTCTTGTAAAATATACCCTGTGATTGCATTAGGGTGAAAATGTAGCACAAATGTTGCTCTTGGCCAATCATCATTGTCCATTTCCAAACTGAGCTGAGTGGAATCAGGATATCCCAGATGTTGTTATTAAAGTCCATCCAAAATATTATTTGTGTTTGAAGAAATGCAATAAGAAATGCAATTTTAAAAAGTTGGATTAGTTTGTTAACTTTTAAAAATATATCTCATTTTGTGTAAGTTTTCATCAAAATTCTGTTACGACACAAATGGAAATAAAAAAAAAATTCCCAAAATAAAAACTTTCATAATGAATAAGTAGAGTTATGGCAAACATTATGGCCTAATGTGAGCCGTTTTGAAATAGTAAAGCATCTAACTCTGTTCACTATTAAACACATGTTCCATTTCTCTTGTATGCAGATAAATGCTCCATGTGTCAAAATTGATAAAGATGACTGTGCATGCATGCCACATTTATTGGTGTTATTCTAACACTTGAGAAGGTTGCATGCTCGGACAGTAGCAGAATCATCTATAGGTGTGATATTTAGATTTTAAAAAAAAATGCAAAATAGAAGTCACCCTAACATTGTATGCCCATACTGATAAGAGAACAGGTTTAGGGCATATGTTCGAGTGTCCCGGTCACTGAAGAATATAGCATATATATATATAATGGTAAGTTACCTATATTAATACAAGTTCAACCATCAGTAATCTACCTTTATTTTCAATTTCGGCACATATTTGCAAATGATATGTCCAGATTAAGGTAATCTACAGACAGTCTAATCTCTCAGATAATTAACCATAAAATGGGCCGGGCCGAGCCCAAAGAGAACAAACATGCATATTGGTAAACAAACTAAACCGCTAAATAACAAACATGAATACTCAGGCAGGACCCCAGAAAAACAAATTGCATACCTACAGGATACCCCCGGAGAACAAAAGCCGTAAGCTCACATGATATCATGTGTTGGTTTTGATACATTGTCAACAGAGACTGTATAACCTTGATAACTCGCAATAAATAATTAAAAGCAATGAAAATAGTAACAATCACCTGCAACGTATGGTCACTATAGTTTCTAGCTAGGCGTGAAGACATAAAATCTGTCGAGAACATTAATTTTCCCATTGTGTTGCAACACATACCATGATGTGCCAATCTATATTCCCTTTGCCAATCATGAGAACTCTCTGAACAGCTAGCTTACTTATGCCAATATATACATGCACAAGACTAAATGGATACCAAATTATAAAATTAGCATTCACAAGGAATACGAGAACAATGGGACACAATAGGCTGTAAAAAATGTGAAACGTCATTGCACATACAATGTCGTGCCACAATTAGGACTAAAGCTGTGCTTTAACATTGACAATACGACAAAAAGCAGAAAATATGCTGTGTAGTGGATGTCACTTTGAAGATGTTACTGTCAGAAGTTAAACGGGCAATTGCAAACAAAAGGTATGCCCACTAAATAGAATAGTCCAATATTTTCTATGAAAACAAATAGCCCTTGTCCTAGCCTCAGCAAGTCACAAGGACAATTACATCATTTTCTACCTCCTACAGTTAATGATTCTGATCCCTTTGATATCTCTATTGGTCTATTTCTTATAACTCAATGCAGTGTTTGCGATGGACGAGAGAGCTCTATCTCTACGACTAGCTTTAACTATATATCCAGAGTTGAAAACAGAAGATGAGTATTCGAGAGAAGCTTTTAAATGTTATGCACAAAGATTAAATCAACAGCAGTATAAATATTTTCACCAATATCTTGATTAAACTGTCCTATAAAATTGGACCAAAGAACAGATTAGCTACATCATAGGACGGACAAATGAATGAACAAGAGAGCCAGTTTGGACTTAAAAAAATTAGCAACCATCATTTAGTCATACTCAAAATACCTGGTTTTGTTCATTATCCAATTCATGGACATTTTGCTATTTATTTAAATAATGGTGCAGCTTGTAAATAGTTTTATTTCTTATTTAGTGTGAACATATTGCTTAATTTTGAGCTCTCAATTTCAATATTTCTGGATGATTTATCGGACATATTTTCCATGGGGAATGTACCCAGTCAATCTAGGTCCTCTAACATATACAAACACATACACCCAGTCAACCTAGGTCCTATAATATAAACAAGTACATGCAACCAGTCACCTCAGGTCCTCTAACATATACAATTACATGCACACAGTCATCTCAGGTCTTCACATCCAGTACACACACATGCAGTCACACATTCAGTCACCAGTCATTCAGTCACATACATGTGATGTGCAAAGGCTTCTCACATTTTGAACCATAATTCTCTCTCTCTCTTTCAAATTTTAAAACTGATATCGCATGAGAAATTATACAAATATTCATCGACTATATAGTTTTAGTTTCTAGTATTTTCTATGCTGTCAGAGGCACAAAAAGCTTTATTGTTTAGAAACCACTAACAGAGCAAATACGGGGATGTGAACCGAAAGATCATCGTTTATACTAAAATAACAAAACTGCTCTCCACATTCTAGATCATGTTTGTACACCTGCCGCACCAAACTACTGGCTTACACAATTTTGAATGGCCCTTCAAGAAAAAGTGTATACAAGACAAAAGATATATAAAGTGTCTGCATGAATAGTGATAATGATAGTGTGATATAGTGGCTGCGTAAGAATGAAGGTGATCATACTAACTATCCATCTGTGCCTCATCCCCCCCACTACTGATAAAGTTATTGGGAAATACATACACCACACATACATATATATATATAAATTAGCTCATGCTATGTCCCCCTTTATACAAATATTCATGCTAGGCATGCAAAATTGCATTTACCACACTCTATATATATATTATATGATCTTATATATAAAGCTCCAAGTTTGTTCCTAAATATACCGCTATGGCTTACTATAAATGGACAGATTTACTTTGATAACATAATATAGTTATCAGTGTACTTACAAATGGTAATGGTGTGTGGAAAAGGTGCTCCATAGTATAATACAGATGTAAATCACAATGGTATTTAGGTGTTATGAATTCTGACATTATAACTATAAACATAGTGTTCACAGATTTCTGCACCATACTGCCAGCCCACAGCTGATTGGATATCTCACATAGACCAATTGATTGGTTAGTTCTGATCATGTGAACTAGCTGTATCTCTCCTGGTATTCATGATGCCATTTGTTGAAGTCAATGTTGAACACAAGCAGACAACCTGTTGACAAGCCAGCCAGCAAAAACCTGTGAACAGACAAAGACACACAAATGAACCTGTAGGGTAATCAGCTAGCAGAAATCAGTAAATGATTTGACAGAAAGACTGGCCTTATAAGCAGTGTATGTGCGTTACGTAGTGTGATATGGCTCACCATCATCTGTTACTAACATTCAGTTATTGACAGATTTCATTTTAATGCCAACGACAGCATTTTTTTCCTCAAGCCCTAAATTTGGTAAAACTCGTATAGAATCATTTTGAGTTTCATTCTAAATGAAAAGTATATGGATAACAGATATAGCATACATAAAATGTTTGCAATTTACAAACAACTTTTCAAAAGAATTTGATAAGAAAATATTGAATTGCTGTGTTGTAGGACAGATGAAAGTCCCAATCTTCTTGTAGACCAAATTGCAATGCCATAGAATATATTATATCTGTATTGTTTTCAGCATTGAAATGTTCTATAATATTGATATGGGGTGGAATTGTGACTTAAAGTTAAACTGCACTGGTGAAATTATAATGTCTAGATCAATTGCCACTGTTGTCCATCCACATCTGTAATGTTAGCACCTCTTATGGAATTTGGTCATCTGTATCATATAATACTAGCTAGCAATCCAGAGAAAGGTCTACAATTTTGTGCTCCTGAGAATGTAACATATATCACATCTTATATTGAATGATAAACTAAAATGAGCTTAACTCTTGTTAACTAGTTGACCTTGAAGCAAGAGCCGAGAGCTCACATATCCCTCACTGAAATTGACAATAGTCAAACACAAGAAAATAGTAGTTTTCCTGCAAATGGATTCCTTTCAGAGGAGAGAATTTTTCATGAAGGAAGAAGAACTTGATGAAGTAAACTTTTGCTCTTGAGTAAGTTGATAAACAGGTATGAAGTTCATAAAGGACCCCTCTCCCTGTTCAATTAGTAAATGTATGGTTTTTATTTCACAACAGTTTAACTAAATGTAGCTGTTTCAAACATGGGAGACAACTCCACAGGACAAATGCCATATACATGTAGGGGAGAGAACTTTGAATATTCCAACCTAACACAAAAAGTCAGTTAAACTTGATTCAGTTTTGGGGGACTGTGACTTTGACCTTTGACAAATTTATCTCAAAATGTATGGCTCTTTGCCATGCCATACTCAAAGTTTGGTACCAATCCATACCTTGAAACTAGAGATATCGCATGGACAACGAATGTTAATGGATGAATACAGTGACCTTGACATTTGACCCACATTTTGGTATGTAACCATCATGTCCCTCTAATGTATCTACTGGCAGAAAAAAAAGTTATTTTTAATGATTTGCTGATTTTGGGGTCACTGACCTTGACCTTTGACCTTGACCTAAATTCCGGTACACGACACATCGTCTTCCCTCAATGTATCAATGGACAAAAAAATCATGAATTTCATGATTTCGGGGGTCACAGTGACCTGGACCTGCATTTTCGTACGTGACACATGTTCCCCTAATGTTTCTACTGACACAAAAAAAAGTAATTTTCGAAGATTTCTTGATTCTGGAGTCACAGTGACATTGACTATTGACCTTGACCTAAATTTTGGTACTTGACAAACCATCTCCCCGTAATTTCTCAATGGACACAAAACAAAAAAATCATGATTTTTAACAATTTCACGATTTTGGGGTCACAGTGACCTTGACCTTTGACCATGACCTACATTTTGATATGTGACACCCCGTGTCCGCCTAATTTATCTACTGACACAAAAAAATGTTATTTTTAATAATTTCCTGATTTTGGGGTCACAGTGACCTTTGATCTTTGACCTTGACTCAAAATGCGCCCGTTATCTAAAAACTTTTGCGAAATCAAACCCTTATTGTCAAGGTAGCACATTCAAAACATAAAATAGTCAGTGTTTAGTTTTCAGTGTTGAGGGCCACGTTTTGGGCCCCCACTATACTGAAATCTGTCTATTGATATGTTCCATTCAGGTCACCAACTGGTATGGCGCTAGACTTTAGAACAAAAGTCTCTAACTAAAGAAGATATCAGAGCAGTGTCTGTCTCTTGCCCGACTGAATCTCGGCCAGGAGAGTGGCCATGTAACTCTAATGGGCAAGCTCTTATCATGCAATTGCAACAGGAGGTAGTTCACCAGCTAGTTCCCCACATTGGGCACCAACAATCAGAGTTTCCTGATTGCCGGGCACCAGAGGCAGCGAAGCATCTGAGCAGAGTGTGAGTTCGAGAGGATAGCCTCCTCTCGGCTGTAGGCAATTTTTTTTTAAATTAGCATAGTGTATGGTGCTCTGTGGGAGCATTTGAGAAATAAAAGTTCTTATCATACAATGCAAGATAGTTCACCAGCTAGCGAACTGTTTGAGCAGGGTGGGACTTCCGAGAGGATGTAGACGATTGTTTTGAAATTAGCATAGTGCATGGTGCTAAGTGAAAGCATTAGAGAAGTAAAACTTTTAGTCTACATGAGGTTGGAGCTTCATGATTTATGAGATACAAGTGATATTCGTGGTGCGACAAGACAATACATTCTCTGATCAAACAATTTTCCTGCTTCACCACTGACTCGCGATTAGCCTTTTTCAATACCTGTGACAAACAGATAATTATCAGCATGATCACGAGGGTTTCAGAATATTTAATTTACGACACCCTTACCAAACGAGAGATCCTGAAGGATCTTGGCGCCCACCATTGTCCGATAATTGTCAGCTAATGATAAGAGGATCTTTTTGTCCATTGTTACTAGGAACAAGCGATTGATTTGTAATTTTGTTTACAGAATTTCGAATCTGAGCGAAAAAGATCGAAAAAGGGACACTGGAAAACACCAAGATATCTTTCTAAGTTTCAGGAGTTTCATGATTTCTAGAAACTGTACTTATGTCGGTTGTTATAGTACAAGACTACAAGTTAGTCTGAAAGTGAATGTACATGTACAGAGGATCCTTCGTCTTCGTTTTGTAGTATTTTTTTATTTTTATTTTTGCACGTGTCATCATTGGGTACTGAAAGCGAAGACAAATATCTCTTTGACACTTTGGCATGAGCTATGAAACGTACTTTAAGATTTTATAATTAGGAACGAATGTTAATTCTGTTCTGTTTACTGGGCTAGTTTGAGACATACCTTTAAGATGCCATGCTCGAAAATAGTAAGATGGTACAATACTTAATACTGAAGGGATCTGGTCTGCGCAGTAAATTTGAAACTTCGAAAGTGTCTGAATCCTGATTATCTACCTTGGATCGAAACATGCAGTAGTCTACAGTTGTCGAAGTTGTGACGTTGTGTCACAAGAGTGACGTCCCTTCATGTAGCCGACCCCCGGCAGACGAAACGGTGGGGCAGTTCACTTGCAAACTGCATGGACTAAAGAAAACTCGAAGAAATACTTTTTAATTCCGAATTATTTGAACTCCTTGATATGGAAGGTGAAGGTACGGATATTCTCTATAGTCAATATATAGAATATGCCCCACCGTTTCATCCGCCGACATGTACCACATTTGAGAAAGATCCATACAGTAGTTCCTGAGAAATGACGATAACAATGTTTCATGGGGAAATTCAAGATGGCTGCCTGGTGGCCATATTGGATTTTCGAATCGGACCAGAAATGGTATCTTGCACAAATAAACCCCAAGGGAAACCTGTGTACCAAATTTGAGAAAGATCCATACAGTAGTTCCTGAGAAATGACGATAACAATGTTTCATGGAGAAATCCAAGATGGCTGCCTGATGGCCATATTGGACTTTCGAATCGGACCAGAAAAGGTATCTTGCACCACTAAACCCCAAGGGGAACCTGTGTACCAAATTTGAGAAAGATCCATGCTGTAGTTCCTGAGAAATCGTGATAAGGTTTCATGAGGAAATCCAAGATGGCTGCCTGGTGGCCATATTGGATCTTCGAATCGGACCAGAAAAGGTATATTGCACAACTAGACCCCAAGGGGAACCTGTGTACCAAATTTGAGAAAGATCCATGAAGTAGGTCCTGAGAAATGACGATAACAATGTTTCATGGGGAAATCCAAGATGGCTGCCTGGTGGCCATATTGGATTTTGAATCGAACCAGAAAAGGTATCTTGCACAACTGAACCCCAAGGAAAACCTGTGTACCAAATTTGAGAAAGATCCATGCTGTAGTTCCTGAGAAATCGTGATAACAAGGTTTCATGGGGAAATCCAAGATGGCCGCCTGGTGGCCATATTGGATTTTCGAATCGGACCAGAAAAAGGTATCTTGCACAACTAGACCCCAAGGGGAACCTGTGTACCAAATTTGAGAAAGATCCATACAGTAGTTCCTGAGAAATCGCGATAACAAGGTTTCATTAGGAAATCCAAGATGGCTGCCTGGTGGCCATATTGGATTTTCGAATCGGACCAGAAAAGGTATCTTGCACAACTAGACCCCAAGGGGAACCTGTGTACCAAATTTGAGAAAGATCCATAAAGTAGTTCCTGAGAAATCGCGATAACAAGAAATTGTTTACGGACGGACGACGGACGGACGGACGACGGACGACGGACCACGGACGAAAAGCGATTTGAACAGCCCACCATCTGGTGATGGTGGGCTAAAAAAGCCCAAACCTGTAATATGGAATATATTGTATCTTAATACAATCTCAGTAATGCCGGTGTGGAGGCTAAGAATGTCCGGTGGCTACGAGTGTCCGGCTCCTATCTTTTAACGTAGCTTTTTTTCTTCACATTGGCGGTAAGCATCCGTCCTCAGTTGCAACAGAAAAGGATATGAAAAGGGACACTAAGCCTCAGGACACTCTTAGCCGTCACACTGGTACATGTATGTGCTCAGTATATATAATGTCGGACAGTGGGCCAGAGAATTACCCCTGTTTGGGCTAGAATCTCATCAGACCATCGGGAATCAAATCAAATATAGTAATTCCAACCAAGAATTTACAGAGTCGCCACTGAAATAGATATTGGCTAAAACAGAGATCTGATGGCGGACAAATTGAAATCCAAGATGGCCGGTATACTAACCCAGAAATAATCGGCTTGCTTGAACCCTAAAGAGGTCAGAAGTCAGCACAGGATTGGCAGGTAACTGTTACAATTCGGCTCGAGAACCATATAATAGTTGCCTTGGTCATAGAACCGCTATTCCATTCTAACTTTATAGTATATCTCATCCCAGTGAGAATTGTCCTCCTATACGAGTCACGTACATTGCCGTGTATATCTCGGGTAAAGTCACATAAATCCATCACTCAATATCCTATATATTTTCTTTCCTCTCCGAGCCGGGACATAAAAAACCGTTCCGAACAATGTTGATGCCTCTTCTCCGGGATGGAAAATTGATGGATGTTGCATGAGAGTTATTGCCTGTAGCCTCTTACCATGATACCGGTGGACAAACTCATGTTAGATCCTGATTCATTCATTCACCTGGTCCATTTCGGCAATTCTAATGAGTTAACATGGCCGTTGTCTCTCAGTCTCGTATATGTCATCCGCTAGGGTTGTTTTGAACTTAATTGTCGTTATCCGAAAGCACTCGTATTGTTTTGGCTAACTCTCAAGACTTGCCTCAACTCTGGGGGATCAATTACTTACGAAGTGGAAGTCAAAACAAAGAACTACGAAACAAGCACAGATACTTGGATGGTTTAGTCACGGGAGTATCATCTAATGGCGAAACAATAGAAAAAAATCGCGAAGTTTTCCCACGGTTTTCCTGAAAACCATTGTAAACTGACGGCTTGTCCGTGTTTAAATAAAGTTTATTATTATTATTATGTATTTGTCATCGACTTCGAGTATTATTCGAGTTGATTGTAAGATGGCGTTGATCAATCCATTTAGTTTACTGAGATTGTGACTACAGATTATTTTTTCGTTCAAACGTTTAATTTACAAATGTACATGTATCATAAGCAGAGAATAGCTTTACCAGCCACTTTTTTCGCGAAATTTATATCCTCCTTCAAGATGTCAATACCAGCACTTTGGCAGATGTTTTGGAGAAGTTTCAAAGAATTGTACCCGAATAATCTAGAGTTCAAAGGCCTGGGGCCAGTCGAGATCTAGTCAATGCTAGATTTTATCTCTAGTCATCCAGTAACCTGTTTCTCGTCTACAAGAACTTTAGAAAATGAGATATATTGAATTACCTAAGCAACGCTCTTTGGTGCCATCTAATCTCCCATGGGAAATAGGCAACTAAAAAAGCATGACTTGGAGCAAAAAACGGACAGAAATCCAGGCCCTCAGATAATGTTTATAGCGATTTGGGTATATAGTCACAGGCTTAAATCAATACCTCGCGAAACATCACGTAGTTCTAGCAAAACGTCTATATTTAACTTACTTTTTAACATGAAACAATCATTGTCGACGACTGTTTTCTCGTCTAATCCGTCAATCAATATACAGGGCTTGTAAAAGCAACTGTAAGGATAGGTCCATTTCTTGAGAGATGAAGCAAGCAAATAAAATGGGGAACCAGCGTTTTCGAACAAATATAGGCACGAGATTAGACATTCATCAGATAACCTTAGACCAAAAATAATTTACGTGAAACTAATCGGGAGACCGTCATCATGGTCATCGTAGCACTCGGCACGGTCTCGTAGTATAATGTAGGATATAGTGACTCGATCCGCACTGATATGAATCCATATTGGCAGCCACGCAGAAACTATTTTCAAGCGCAGTATATATCCCGCCCAAAAGGGACGGTGCGATGGTAGTTTAGAAAGTAAGAATCGTCAATGTGCATGCTCATAAGAAAACAAAAGCAAATTCCTCTTAACTTCGTGTGGTTTTTAAAAGATTATACGAATAAATGAGCTGATCGTGATTTGCTTTGAGTCAGTCTTGTTTTGTGTTTGTACATTCATCAATACGAGTACGTTTAAAATTAAATAATACGATCAATAAAAGAGGTCCGTGCATAACGTTTAAAAATTCAATTTTCAATTTCGACTTTTCAAAATTTTAAAAGTGCACCTTCAGTTTCAAATTTTCGATTTTATTTTCACAAGTCGAATTCGAAGATAAATTCAGGTTCAAATTCTTTTTTCGCTCTGGGTTTGACTTTTCTCAAAGTGAGAAATTAAGAAATTTTCATTGC
>JAVTVY010052854.1:0-26174 GCA_036873755.1 Hanleya hanleyi | reverse complement strand
TAACTACAGGTTTTATAGTGAGGATGAAGTTTCCAGGTCTAACTGTTCTTATTTTGCCAGTTTATGGATTATGCAATTGTTTGTATGTAGGTATTATTTGCCGGCTCTCATAACAATGGCAAATTACGTGGAAACAAATCCTGGGCCTCCTGCCCATATAATTAGCAGCACAAAGATTGTTCATGGTAGCTTTCATCAAGGAGCTCAAATATTCTCTGCGATGTCCAGAGGTAAACAGTGTATGGCAAACTGTATTTGTTTTCATGCCTTTGTAATGCTGAATAAAGAAATACAGGTAACTCATTTCACACAGCGAACTCTAGATCACTCCCGATTCTTGTAACCGCGAAAAGGCTTATTGCATCCTATCTCTTTTCATGTTATTGAGTACATATTTTGTCTTCCCTGACTCGAGTGCCCACTAGCGGGCAGGGGCAAATAACTCTTACGGTGACAATTCGGAAACTCCCGAAAATCGAAATAGATGTGCACTATTCTGAAGCAACGAATCGATATTGCACATCCATTACTGTTCCAGACAATAGTACTCTTGAGTACTTTCATTTTTTCCTGAACTTCAGTAATTTGCTCATCTCATTTGCCAGTTATTTTATGAAAGACTCCTGCAAAATTAAAATTATTGACCCAGAATGTCCTGGAAAACTCTTGAAACTTCCTGCTCTACTGTATGAACCCTGAAGTGTACCATACGTGATGATGACCGTAGTCCCCATACCCCAGCTCTTCATCCTATCTACTATTCACAGTCTGTCAATGGGGTTCGCCAGCTCGAACTGACGCCAGGTGGCTGCGTGTACCAAGAGGTAAATGGCGCATGCCCATGTCGTTTTTTTTGACGTCACAAATGCAACGTCATAATGTAGCGATGTTATAATTGTTCGTTTTATGACGCCACGTCTTCTTTACCTGTTGGAGCACTAGTGCCGCCTAGCGTGGCTGGCGATCCCCATTGTTTGTATAAATTTTGTGGGAGCAGCTGTTGATCACTCTCCTAGATTTGGTATTGCGTGAATAATGCAAGAGTGATGATCTTCTCCAATATATCGCTCCGTTGCATTTCAAATTTCCAGGTGAGAGATCAGTGCTCTCCTGAAGAAAAAGTGAGAGGGTGATTGGAGGATGAGAGTGATCACTCTCCTCGCGTGGTCTTCATTTTGGTCCCTATTATTTTTTTAAATATTTTTAAACCTCACAAATTCGTTCTCACTATATGTTGATCCTATGTTTATCCTCCTTTCTCATTATATGGATTGATCTTCAACAAATTAAAGTTATCACTGTACATTTCAGGTATGCTTCCACCAAAGCCGGACTGTAATTCCACATTCAAGGATGTCCCAGGGTATTTCTTAAGTCCTCATTACCCACTACCAGCTGATGATAATACCTTCTGCACTTACATTCTGGTGGTACGTGAGCTATTTATGTTTATACATGTATCAGTGAATACTAAAAAAATTCAATGACCCTATTAAAGTTAATTTTTGTGACTGAACTCAATCACCATGTGTAATCAATTTGATCACCCTCATAAAGATGAAATAATAGATTATTTATAGCATGATTTTGGATTTGATCACCCAGGCTGGATTTTATGGTGGGAAATTTCACTTCCTGTTATTGAATAATTTATAAAAAAAGTTTACTGTATGCAAACCGACAATTTGTATAAGCTTACGCCCGCCCAAATGGCAATTTTGGTTCGTCCATCCATTTGTCTTGCCATCTGTTCGTTCGTGTCCGGTCTATATCTGGGACAGTTTTCTATCTGCAGTTTCAATTTTTTCTGAGTGGATGCCCTAGGAGCAGATGTGTCGCTTACCAAAATGGAGGTCGAGGTCAGAGGTCAAAGATTACTGTTCTGCCCTAAAAATAAAAAAAATCATTGAACCAAGTTGTGTCTGTGACAGTTTTCCACAGTTGCAATTTATTGTGAGTGATTACACTAGGTGGAGGTGGTGTGTCGCATACAAAAATTGAGGTCAGAGGTCAAAGGTCACTGTGGCCTAATAATCCGGAAATCATTTGACAGTATTTTATCTACAGTTCCAATTTTTGATGAGTGACTACCATAAGGGGAAGACGATGTGTCGCATTTTGAAATGGACTTTGAGGTCAGAGGTCAAGGGTCACTGTGGCTTAAAAATGAGGCAATTATTAAAAATTGCTGATTTTATGTGAGTGGATTATTAGAGGGAAAAGTGTCAGTGCCACTAGTCAGTAGATATATTAGTGGGACACAATGTTTCATGAATCAAAATTTAGGTCGTCAAAGGTCAGGTCACTGATTCCAAGATCAGGAAATTGTTAAAACTCGTGTTTTTTGGTGTCCGTTGATAAATTAGGGAGGGATGATATGTCACGTACAGCCCACACAATTCACCTCAGCAATCAGCAATTGCTGAGGTAAATGCTGTGGCATAATCAGCTCACCTCAGCAATATTAAACATGGTGATAAATAGGAATTATTTTAATATGACATTATTTTTGCTGAGGAGACTTTTCTGAATTGTGTGGGCTGACGTACCAAAATGTAGGTCAAGGTAGAATGTCGAGGTCACTGAGACACCAAAACCAGGAAAATTTTAAAAATCGTGATTTTTTTTGTGTCCGTAGATAAATTAAGGGGATACAATGTGTCATTTACCAAATGTAGGTCAAGGTCAAAGGTCAAAGTCACTGGAATCGAAAAACAGGAAATCAGTAAAAAGCAATTGTTTTTCGTGTCAGTAGATATGAGTCGATATGACACATACCAAAATTTAGTTAAAGGTCAAGGTCACTGTGCCCACAAAATCAGGAGATTGTTAAAAATCAAATTTTCTTTTGTGTTAGAGCTAGGATACATAAGAAGAGACGCTGTCTTGTGCGGGCGAATATTGATGCCAATTTCGGCTCTTGTTAAAAATTATAATCAGTTTAATTACTCGGACCAGAAATGGATCACTATATGATTCTTCTGGGAAACTGATTTTCTTTGTTGTGGTACCGGTTGGTCTGGATTTTTTACTATACCTCCGCCCTTTTCATGACCTGAAATAAGTAAACACAAGTTGATATTATTCCAGCAGTTCGATATGTTGTCCCCATTACATATACATTAAATACCCTAATAATTTGGTCACAGGCTGTTAAAATTTATTAGAACAGGAAGTTAACAAAATAATGCAGTTAATCCATTATATCTTCATTAGTTCATTACTTTGGTTGTTAAATTTTGTCCATAAAAGTTTAAGGGTGGGGGGGGTGATTGAATTTTGATAAGATTATTGATTTATTAGACGTTTTTCCTTAATTTTCAATCAACGTTTTCGGTTGCTGGAAAACTAAACTTATAATAACAAAAGTATCTCACATTGAAATCAAGAGATGTGGTGAGAAAGGTTCTGTCTGTGTTTTCAATCAATGGAGGGCAACAACCAGCAGTATGCTAGTAAATGGGAAGCATTTAATAAATTGTGAAATTTTATATCTACAGGCTGATAGCGCTGATAAGGTTGTGGAGCTGGTGTTTGCATCATTTGAATTGGAACGAGATGCTATCTGTGAATTTGATTACTTGCTCGTATTCGATGGTGCCAGTCAAGGTTAGTGCTATAATTCCCCTCTGAGATGAACCAAACTGTTAAAAAAAAGGGGCAGTTTGTTTAATTTAGGCGACCGAAAAAAGTATTTTACATTTATAACAAATTATTGACAAAACAAATGAGGGCACAATGTTTGGATCACAAGCTTGGATGTCCACAGGCAGGCTTGTTCTGGTCTGCACATTAGATATGCTCGTACGATCCGCAGATGTAAAATTTTCTTATTCTTTGTTCTCGTTTTTTGATAAATGACTGACCATAATATTATTCTTCAAAATTTTGATAAAGTATTTGTTTCCAAGGAAAAGAGAAATAAATATTTTTTGCCATACCCTAGATGTAGACCATAACAACAACAACAACAAGGAAGAACAATTTAGTTCTGTTAAGTAGTACGCAACTATATACTAATAATCTAATAGGAAAGGATGATATATTCAGGGTTCCCAGTCAGGGAAAACTCAGGGAATTTGAGAAAAATACCCAACGTACATCAGGGAAAACTCAGGGAAATTGAGCAGCAAGAGAGGAGTCACATGTGGCTAGCTATGTTGGCTTCTTAGTGCACACCAGGGATACACATTTTCTTTCTTGACACCTCATTAAGGGCTTATCTAGCATAGCTGAGGAATGAATGGCTGTAAGGGGAGAAGGGAGGCCATATTGCATGCATTTGTGCAAGTTGCCTATGTATCTTAGGGTTCTAATTCCTATAACCCTGTCATGGAAGAAATATTTCTCAGGGAATTTGGGAAATTAATCAGGAAAAAATCAAGGAATTTTGTTTACATGAAAAGCTGGGAACCCTGATATTCATTGAAACTATTTGTGGAAAATTGTTTAAATTTACAATACTGGAGTTTCTAGAAGAATCCATTGAGAATGCCTCGATTAGCTGATACTCAGATTTATGGCAAGCCAAAGTGCTTTTTATTCCAAATTTCCAATATCGGAAATTGAATTCCCGATATAGGGAATTCGAATTTCCGATATCGGAAATGAAAGCTCTGGAAGCTTTACGAAAACAGCAACCCCAAAAATCCGATATTGGAAATTCAGTGACAATTTCCGATATCGGGAATTGTCTCCGATTATCCGGTATAAAAAATTCTAATTTCCGATATCGGGAATAGCAATTTCCGATATCGGAAATTGAATTTTTGATACCAAGAATTCAATTTCTGATATCGGAATTTGAAGGACATGAATTTCCGATATCGGAAATTTTAATTTCTTGAATAAGAAGCACTTTGGCTTGCCATACAGATTGGTCTAGTTTCTGATCATTTCACTTACATGTTGTACCATTGTCTTACAGATGACCCAGAGCTTGGACGATACTGTGGTCAGATGCGCCCACCCCTCATTCGATCCACCAATCAGACAATGCTCGTCCAGTACAGGACCGACGGCGTCTTTCAGAAACGTGGCTTCAATGCCACTTACAAATTTATCGATCCCGAGTCCGATCGTTTGGAGATGGCTCAAGGTGATATAGGTACAGAACTTTCCAATTATAATTATTCCCGATTTACCTGACGTGTCAAGATTCATTTCAAATTTTACAAGCTTTACTGCACTCGTACCTCATCCTGCCTTTTGAGCAAATTTTGCAACTGCTGCAATATCGTGAGTTTGTTTTCAAAGTTTGGTGGTGATTATGTAAGCTTAGCTATCTTGAGTGGATACAATTGTACAAAGAATGAAACCATCCGTATTACTAAACAAATGAGCTTTGAGCTTGCTTGAATCTGGCTGGGGTCAGAGAGTTTGCTTCCCCAAGAAGCGCAAAATCAGCATGATCAGTGCGAGTCGTACCAATAGACATTATTTTAAAAACAAATTTGGCCGTTCTACTACTGTTGACTCACATATATTTGTTAATGAATAATTTCCTGTCATTGTCAGCTCAAATGTAAGAAGATCCATTCTATTCTCACGTTTCAGTGCTTTTAGCTTCTACCTCGTTCCAGAAGGCAAACGAGATCAGTTGTGGTTTCATTGAACAATTGAAATGAAAGCAAAGTTATTAACACTGTTACATAACAGATTAGAAATGAAATGGATCTTGTCAAACTTGGACTAATGTTGAAGGGAAATTATTCATTGATAAATATATGTGCGTTAAGTGTTGTAAATGGCCAAATATTTAAAAAAGAAAAAAGAAAGAAGTTTACTGGGATGAGGTCGCAGAACTGCGTGGTCGTGCTGATTCTGCACTTTTTAGAAGGGACAACTCTGGTCCCATGCCAGAAATCTGTCAGAAATTATCTGCCATGTGGCTGGAGGGTTAGAGGAAGTTGGGACTAATTGTTGAATGAAATATTGCATGTTGCCTGTATCAGGTCTAGAGCACAATCAAACTGAACAGTTGAAAACGACGTTAAATCCTACTCACTCACTCACTCAAACTGAACAGGCAGGTGGTTGGGTGGGTACAGGTTCCTGTTGCTTCAACGCATTTTGCTGAGAAGTAACAGGAACTTGATAATGTTGTGTCTAGCACTGTAATATCACTTGTCTTTATTGCACCATATAAGCGTCCTGTCTGTGTCTTGTGTACCGTCCTCAGTGTTTTATAGGGTGGATGGAGGGTGTCTGGTTCCATGCTGCTTCAAAGATTTCTTCTTTGAAGTAGCAGGAACACAGCTTGGCTGTGTGGTGCTTAGTTGGTTCGTCGTGATATAGCTGAAATATTGTTCAAAGCGACATTAAATTCTAATCACTCGCTCACTCAAACTGAACCATGAGTTATGGGTATTATTACAGTAATTCCTCTAATAATTCAATCACTGTTAAAATTCACTCAGCCCCAATTTTGTGGGCAATAATACAATCAGTGGTTCTGATAAATTACTCCTTAAAATCAATAATAGCTGATGTTAACATTGTAACAGTAAACCACATCTATGATATTTTCTTAAGGATACAGAGCCATCTTGCAGACACTTTTGCATACCCCCTAAAACCCCCTAAGCTGTGATAATGTATATATTTGTTGAAAGCACATTTCTTATGGATTCCAAATATATAAATTTGTTCATTATAAATCTGTAGGTTCTGAAGATATTCGAATTTAAACAAAATAATTAAAAAAATGAACCTTCTTCTTTAAATGGCTATTTTAAAGAAAGTATTCAACTTTTCATAACACATCATCATTTCCTGTAGAAGACGAACTCCAACAGGAAATCCGAATCTCAGTTTTGTCAATTTTGGTGTAGTTCTTTTTCTATTGACATTTAATTCAACTTAAACATGTTAAAAGTTCAAAACTGTGAGGTGCTCGATTCTGTGAAGAAATATTCCATTAAATTTACTTTTTTGAAAATAGCATTTAAAAAATTAAAATTAAATTTATTTAAAATCCAAATATCTTCAGAACATACAAGTATACAGTGAACAAACTTATATATTTGGAATCCATAAGAAATGCGCTTTCAAGAAATATATACATTACCATAGCTGTGTAGCATACTTGCAGCTGTAAGTTCTAGAGGGTATGTAAAAGTGTGTGCAGGAGGGCTCTGTACCCTTCAGCAGTTGCGAGAAGTAACCAACCATGAATGACATTTCTTGGTGTGTTTTAAAAATTTTAAGGTATTTCGCCGAAAATATATTCGTCGAACTATAAATTTGTAGCCTGTACATCTGTATCCTTGTATGATGAGATGATTGAGATAAGTGATATGATATATGATTGACAGACTGTACCAAGCTAATGGAGGAGAATAATGGAGTGGTGACAAGCCCGGGATTTCCTCGAGAATACCCTCTAAACAAAGTGTGCATCACTGTGATCAGAGCACCAGCCAATCACTTTGTCAAGGTCACCGTCCAAAGCTTCAATCTGGAAGATGTCCAAACCTTCCAAGATAAGAAATTGTGCGTCTTTGATTCTCTGACATTATATGATGGACCAACTGAGGGTAAGTGGAACAGCTTCGATCATCATCATATGTATACATGATAGGAAGACTTTGAGACTAACTTTAATAAGCCTTTTCACGGTTACAAGAATCGGGGGTGATGACAGCCCTTTATCTACGCTATAAAGAGATCATTTATCTCTCAAAATATGCAAGACTGAAAAATTGACATGCTTCCTAGTTTATTTTACGTTGATTTCTCGAGTTTAATAACAATTTACCCAGTAGGGTTATTAAAATCGCCAGCAGATCAGTCCGTACACTGAGCTTCTTGTGTTAATCTAGCGGCACAGGAAGTGAAAGTATCACCTCTTCGATCCCAGAATGCAGTGCGTTTAACATGTTGTTGTTGTTGTAAATTTGTAACCGCGAAAAGGAGTATTGTATTTACACAAGCTTTCGTTGATATGTCGGCTTGCTTGTTACAGAATGTACCAGAAATAACTTTTTACTTCAAGTACAAAAAAAGAAACTTTCTTGTCAAATACCTTCATTCATTGTTGTGTAATATGCATATCAACCCCTTGTTTGTAGCTAAGACTTCAAAAAGATAATCGCCGTTATGGAGACGTGTTACCTTCCTCAAATTTGTCTCCTATGTTGAAAGAAATGAAGGTTAAGTTTTCAGGAAAGACATCCTATATATTATATATTCCGAGATTCCTATGACCCTTCAGCCACACGACGGATAATTTCTGACAGATTGTCTGGCTGGGGTCAGAGTTCTCTCCCGTACAAAAAGCGCCAAATGGGAGGAACCACGAAGTCGCTTCAACGAAACGATAACTGACTCAGTTTTCTGTTTGGAATAAGGTAGAAGTTAAAAGCGCTAAAACTTTTGAAGAAGATCTTGTTAAATTTGGGCTGACAATGAATGGAAATTATCCATTAATATATATACAGTGAGTTAGTGTTGTAGAATGGCCAAATATTTAAAAAAAAATATTTTTACTGCGCTTTTTGAATGGGAGAGATCTCTAAAATCCCCAGCCAGACAATCTGTCAGAAATTATCCGTCGTGAGGCTAATGGGTCAAAGGAATCTCGGACTGTACATTATAAAGCATGGATGGCTATTGAGACTCTACCAAGAAAATTTAATTCAATTCAATTCAATTCAAAATGAGAGTACATCAGCGCAGATACAACTGAGTAATCGATTGCTTCCTTCCTGTGTTTTTTTTTATATTTTTAAGATTGAAGGCGATAATAAAAGAAAATAAAACTGGACATTTCAAGTTCACCGGCCTTTCTTTCTGCAGGTAGACGAGTTTCCATTCGTCTGGTCCTGTCCATAATGTCGAAATAGTATCGCCTCCGATCTTGAAATAAAAATTAAAATAATCTGCCAGTGAAACAAAAATAAAAGTTTGGCCTTACTGTAGCATAATTATTGTTACAGATCACCCAAAGAAGGACAGTTACTGTGGTACCCAACTTCTACCCAACACAAGTTTCACCTCCAGTCAACAGACCATGAGACTAAAATTCATATCCGACGCCTCAGTCACAGAAAAGGGTTTCAGGGCCGCTTACAGCTTTGTCACGGTGAGAGGAAATGTGGGTAAGATATTTATCTCAGAATCTGATGAGTATCTTTCATCATTCAGCAGTGGTTTACTAAATAGCACCTGAAATAGAAAGATGTCTAATCCTTTGCTACTCCTACCAGCCAAAACCAGCCACATAATGGCCGAAACCAGCCGTGATTGACCACCACATAAAAAATACCCCTCACAGTGAAATGTTCGTCGAGTGACAGGAAATATTCAGCAATATACGTTCAAATTTTATTGTGAATCATACCAAAAAGCATATTTTATTGAAGACGTACCCTCTTGTGATGGAAATTGAGAAAATCGGCAAAGAATTTACCGTTTTGTTTTGGCCATTTTCAACTCAATCAAAATCCCATTTCCCACGGTAGAATGTGGGAGTTCCTGGTCTCATTTCCAATGTCATTTCCTGCCTGAAAATATATGGTTTCTCGGATTTATATGTCAGATTAAAACCCACAGGGACAATGCATTGGTATTTTAGCACGATCGTCCGGTTGAAATGGGCAAATCGTGATGAGATTTTTTATGGAAACTATCATTCTGCTGGGACATAGACACATGGTAATATTGCAGAAATCAAAATTTTGTGGCTGTTTATTTTTTTTCTCGCCTGGTCTGATTTTATTTTAGACAAAAATGGGCAGATATTTTGAAAGACAGATAAATAAAGTATAGGCTTTCTGAAAATATAAATAGTTAGCAGGGTTTCTTTCAAGCTACATGCAAATATATTGCTTCAAAAAACACGGTCCATAACAAAATCCTCCTGCATGCATCAATCCAAACATTGGATTAACTGAGGCACCTGTGGGGTTCCCGGGTGTGAAAAGGAATAGGACCCCACCCATGTGGTTCCTGGATGTGAAAAGGAATGGGACTCAACGTCGTGATATGACTGAGATATAGTTGAAAGCGACGGTAAATCATAGTCACTTCACTCACTTCTACCTCGAGCTTATCCCTCACGGAAATAGGGCGCAATTAGGGCGCATTTAAGGTGCAAATAGGGCGCATGAATTGAGACAGCTAGGGCGCAGTTGGGGCGCAATAAGAGAGCGTGCACTATCTGCGCCCCCAATTTTGCCATTAGACTCAATATGGCTAGGGCGCAAATTAGGGCACGTTCCAAATATTTTAATTGTGCCTTAAATGCGCAGATAAGGCGCAGTTGGGGCGCGATTAGGGCTCACTCTCAGAATAGCAGCATGAATGTACTGATAGGGTGCAGTTAGGGCACATTTGGGGCGCAATTAGAGCGCAGTTAGGGTGCAGTTGGGGCGCAGTTAGGGCGCAGCTGGGGAACAGAACAGTATACATGTACATAAATTGAAGATTTAAGGTGAAAGATGACTATTGGCATCTACCTAGTCTAAATAAATCTAATTTTATTCTACAGGTACATATTATCTTCATCTACAATGTACATTCATGGTTAGAATTACATTTATAAGAAAATATATGAGCAATGTACTACAGTCAGCTGTTGTGGAATTGGTACATTAGGTCATCTGACACTTTTGCTCACGGTTTTTTCTTCAAATTACTTCTACACACATCTGAAACCCTTTACATTATCCACTATCCACAAAACAGTCACCAAAATCTTGTTAAATGGGCATGAAATCTTCAAATTCAAAATACTTCTTTGAAAACCAATATGTCTGCCTTTCTTTTGTTAATATCAGCCAATGAGATAAAGGTCATGTGACAGTTTTTTAACTAATCAGATAACATGCTATTGTGCAGTTAATAGTGCGCAGTTGGGGCGCAATTAGGGCGCAGTTGGGGCGCAATTAGGGCGCAATCTGAGAATGATAGCAGGAATGATGTACATGCACTGGTAGGGCGCAGTCGGGGCGCAGATAGGAGCAACATCTTTTTCAAGTTTTTTGTTGAAGTAATGTTATTAAAATTAAGTATGAAAGTCCAAAATTCACATTAATGAATTTATAGCCCAGAATAATGAAGAAAGCAGACAGTCTGAATTTTTTGGAAAAACTTTTTAACTGAGACATGCATGCACATGTCTTTAAAATTACACACATGCATATGTGATTACCAGCTAAATGAATGTTGGTGAAAAAAAGTCCAGAAGGCACAAGTATACATGTAGGATTTACTCTGAATTTTGGATAAAATGGTTTTGTCCAGAGGTGCATTTAAGGCACAGTCTGAGTTCTCGAAAAAGTAGTTATGTCCACAGGGCGCAGATAGGGCACAGTCTGAAGTTTGGAGAAAACATCTATGTCCACAGGGCGCACGTAGGGCGCAGTCTGAATATCAGAGAAAATTTCAAACTAAATAAGGCGCAGTTAGGGTGCGCGCCCTATCTATAGCTTCTAGGGCACATTCCTGAAGGGTGCAATTAGGGTGCAGCAGGGTGGATGGGATGAAGAAATAGGGCGCAGTAGATAGACAAGGCGCAAGTAGGGCGCAAATGGGGCGCGCGCCCTAAATAGGGTGCGCACCCTATTTCCGTGAGGGATATGCTTCCCCCAAATAATGAAAAGGGTGGGCTTATGTCAATTATTGTGTTTCTATGCCATTAACTTATCACAGTTGCGCATTTGCATAATCTTCCCGTGCCACTGATCAAGCTACACTTTCATGGATGCTGTAATCCCAGCACACCGCTCATGTGAAAATGAAGTCTATTATATACGGTACATAAATCACACAAACCATATCCTACTTGACTAAAAAAATCCAGCTGAGGGGTCCACACACCTTCTAGGCACTTGCCTGGAATTCATGTTATTATTAAGTTATGAACAATCTGTATACAATGTATCTGTTGCATTATATTAAGTATTCATTGTATCTTCTACTAGTATACCATATGTGTACAATGCATTTTTTTACATTTCTCTGTTAAAATGTTGCAACAGCTAGGTATCAAAGAAGCACCATTTCCACATTTCTGTTAAAAATGATATTCTCTTGCGCTGTAAAACTTACCTTCACGTACCTTATTGCTATCGTGTTCTTAAGCGATTGCCCTATTGTAATTACATTACCACAGAACCAAATATAGTTCCTGTGCTCCCCAATGCCCATGCATGAGTACCCAGAGCTCAATCTGTTCAACCACGTCACTTCCTTCTTTCCTCTACAAGTCGTAGTGGACAGACGTGTTCTCAAATTATCTGTAAATCTTGGATCTGCCTTTGAGTCTACCACGCATTTACCTTGGATATACCTTGGATATTACCTCGGATTTTATCCCAGACCCTTGCTAAGGGGAAACGCAAAGCCAGCGTTTCCAAGCCCGCTGATACTTTCTCCGGCTCTTCGAAGCCCAAGAAAGCCAGAAGAGGCTACCGTGGCAAGGGGAAGGGCAAGAAAGGGCCTAACAAGCCTTCTAAGCCCGCTCAGCACGAGTTTGAGGGGGGGGGGCCCACCCGACTCAACACTTCTGTGTCGGCGCCCGGAACTGCTGGTCGGAGGTCGTCTCGCGCATTTCACCTCTTGGTGGAATCTATACAGCGCAGACAGCCTGGTAAGGCAGATTGTCGCGGAAGGTTATCGAATGGAATGGAGCGCTCCAAACCGTTCACCTCCGCTGACAGGGACCCCACTGGTGACCCCGTTACCTCGAGACCCCCGTCAAATTACCATTATACGGGACGAGATAACTTCCCTCCTCGCCAAAGCGGCGGTAGTAGAGGTGAAAGATCCAGCAACGGATCCGGGGTTTTACACCAGGATGTTTTTGGTGTCCAAGAAAACCGGGGGATGGCGACCGGTCCTCAATCTACGGCCTCTCAACCGTTACATTCGCATCGAGAGATTCAAGATGGAAACTCTTCGATCTGTACGGGCCGGCCTTCGGGTCGGCATGTGGGCCGCTTCAATAGATTTGAAGGATGCATACTTTCACGTACCGATCCATTCGGACTACAAAAAGTATCTAAGGTTCGCCATCGACGGCAAGATATTGGAATTCCAAGCGTTACCGTTCGGAATTACATCTGCCCCTCGAGTTTTCACACGGGTAGTGGATGCCCTATCGGTCGTCCTACGGAGGTGTGGTGTGGATATCAGCACCTACATCGACGATTGGTTGGTGAAGGGACCGTCGGAAACGGCGGTCACCTATGCGATCAGGTTGACACTGTTCCATACGCTTCTCAGCGGCTGGATAGTCAATGTACCCAAGTCAGCACTGACCCCGGCACAGTTGTTCATACACCTGGGGGTTCAGTTCGATCTCCGGATCGGGCGGGTTCGGCCTTCGCCGGCTGCCCTAGATCTGCTGGAGGAGATGCTCGTGGTGTTCTTCACCTGCCGAGCTCTCCCGGCGAGAGAGTTCTTGCGACTTCTGGGTCGACTGGTCAGTCTGGGAGAAGTGGTCAACTACGGTCCACTTCGACGCAGACCCATACAAATGTACCTTACGTCCTTCTGGAAACAGAGCACAGGTCATTTGAACCAACCAATCCCGATAGACTCGAATCTATTATCAGCCCTCGGCTGGTGGCGGAACCGGGACAACCTCATCATGGGGGCCCCGTTGCATCCGCCGGAATCGAGTCTAGTCCTATTTATGGATGCCTCCATGGACGGCTGGGGAGCACATCTGGACGAGAACCTGGCACAAGGAATGTGGACCGCGCAGGAAAAGACTTGGCATATCAATCTCTTGGAGATGAGAGCAGTCATCCTAGCGTTGAAACGGTTTCTCCCGCTCTTGCGGGAGGGACCAGATCCCCTCAGCTATGTTTCATGACCTGGAAGCTATTCCAGTGGTGCATCAAGCATCAAGTGACCCTGCGAGCAGCGCATATTCTGGGGATACGGAACGTGCTTGCGGATTCTCTGTCTCGTCAACAGAGAGTCCGTCCGACCGAATGGCAGCTGAACGACTTGGTACTCAGACAAGTCTTCTTTCAGTGGTCGACTCCTCATGTAGACCTTTTTGCCACGAAGGACAACAAAAAGCTCCCAATATATGTGAGCCCGTTTCCTGATCCATCGGCGCACGCTGTGGATGCACTAGCGGTCCCGTGGTCAGGAATGTACGCTTACGCGTATCCTCCGACCATACTAATTCCGATGGTTCTCAAAAAGATCGAGAGCGAGGATTGCAGAGTCATTCTAATCGCTCCTTTCTGGCCGACACGATCGTGGTTCACAAGTCTCCTCAATCTTGTCGTAGACTACCCACGCATTCTGCCGGATCGTCCAGATCTCCTCACACAATGCCGGGGGCGTCGAGTTCACAACAATCCAGCAATGTTCAAACTGACTGCTTGGAATCTGTCATCGAATCTCGACGTCAGGAGAGCTTTTCTCAACAAGCTGCCCATCTCATGGCACAATGTAGAAGGCCCTCCACCAGACGGGTTTATAACTCTAAACTCAGTCTGTTCTCGGAGTGGTGCGAGAGAAACTATAAGAATCCCTCTCAAACAACTCCGGGAGAAGTAGCAGACTTCTTCGTATTCTTATACGAAGAAAAGGGACTACAACCAGTAACAATAGCTGGTTATCGGTCTGCCATAGCGACAATCCACCCTGGTTTTCGAGACGGGTCTAAGGTTACACAGAGCAAACCATTAGACGACCTGATCAAAGGCATGTTCCACCTACGACCTCGGGTGAAGAAAATGCCTCCTGCATGGAATCTCGAATTGGTCCTAAATGCACTTACGAGACCACCTTTCGAGCCCATGGGTCAGGCCAGCCTTAAGATCTTGACACTTAAGACTGTATTTCTCGTCGCTGTGGCGTCCGCTCGACGGAGATCTGAGATCCATGCTCTCTCCGCTGAGAAAGATCGCCTACATTTTACGGGCGAAGGTCTGCTACTTCAGCCGCGGGCTGACTTTGTGTCGAAAACAGAGACTATCAAACATGGCGCAAAACCCTTGGTTTTAGCTGACCTAGGTAAGTTCTCTCCTGACGATAAATTCTTATGTCCGGTGCGTGCTGTGAAGTATTATATCGAAGCGACCAAACATCTTCGAACTTCAGACAATCCTTTGTGGATTACCCATCAGATCAATAACCACAAACCGGCTTCCAAAGACACCTCGCTCGATGGATTGTTGAAACCATTCAGATGGTCTATGCAGCTGCCCAGACTAAAGAGTTTGTTTTCGCCAAAGCCCATGAGACCAGAGCGGTAGCCACTTCGGAAGCGTTATTTAAGGGAGCTTCACTTAGTGACATCATGGACGTTGCTCAGTGGAGATCTGAGGCTACTTTCATCAAGTATTATCTCCTGGACCCTTCTACGTCGACAGCTAGCATTGAAATGGCTACTCTCACTAAAAGGCTGAGCAATGCCGCGCATACTATTCCGGTACCTTCCGTTAGAAAGCGCGTTTCGAGCATTCATGTCCAAAGGGACCCGCCCGATGCCTATGCACCCTCGGGGAACAAGCCTCGGCCGGAGTCAAGAAAGCATTAAGTGAGTATATCAAATCATCACAAATAATGTTTACCCTTTGTCATTGGGCTCGTATTATTAGGGTTTTTCCCTAGCAGGTGTACCAAAAGGAAAGCTCGGACTTTCACCAGGGTGGTGCCCCCCTCGAGTTATCAGGTAACAGAGAGGCCTGGGTTACATATCAATGACGGCCTTTTCGCTTTCAAATTGATACAGGTATCTACCTTTTGTCTTGGGTTAGCCTACCGGCCAGGGTTCCCACAAATTCTAGGGTTACCCAACAGTATTGCATAATATTAAATATTATGCACAAGGTAAGTATAAGGTGTCTTGATATAAAATGATAGGGTTTTTGTAACCCCCCATTTTATGAAAGACCCTTATACTTACCTTGCGATCCCGCCTCCCACCCACACTGTTAATCAAAGACTGGGAGAGGTACATAAATGTTCTTGCTTTAAATTCTATGTTTTTATAGAATCAAACTGAGGTCTTAAGTTTTTGGCGGGAACTTGGAGCGGTCAAGGACGCTGGAGTTGATGGAGGCCCCGGAGGGAGGTGTCCGTTTTTTCTGGCATTTGGTATAAGAGGTTTAGAATCTACCCAACAGTATTGCATAATATTAAATATTATGCACAAGGTAAGTATAAGGGTCTTTCATAAAATGGGGGGTTACAAAAACCCTATCAATATCTGCATTATATGTGGTTATTGTAGCCAGCCATGGACCTGCTTTTTGCTTGTCTATTGTGTCGGGGGAAGCTGGTTTGACCAGTTTGTTAGAGTACGTCCAACATATCGAGCTATACCCCGGACATATTCAGTTTCTGTATTACCTGAAGTGTAAGTACAGAATCTAGAGATTTTGCTTAATTTAGGATGGTCACCAAGATTTCTGCCCGATCAGAGAAACCAGATCTGTCATTCATCTTAAACTTGCATCGATGATGTATACCAAATTTTACACCGAGCACTTCAACGGTATCAGAGATAGAGATCATTAATGATTAAAGATGGCCACCCATCCTTCCCACCAGTCTGACAGAGGAACTGATGTGGTTATTCATTGCAAGATAGAACACTTAAATGATATCAGAGATATACATCATTAAATTTTGCATAAATTAAAGATGGTCACCAAGGTTTCCACCAAATCAGAGAAACCAGAACTGTCATTTATCGTAAGTCTCTTGATGCATTGATGATGTACACCAAATTTTACATCGAGCACTTCAACGGTATCAGAGATAGAGATCATTAATGATTTTGCATAAATTAAAGATGGCCGCCGAAGTTTTCGGTCAATCAGGTCCCGATTCAAAGTATCAGGATGTATCGATGATGTATACCAACTTTCATATAAAACAATTGAATGGTAACAGAGATATGTATCATTATCGATTTCGCATAAATTAAAGATGGCCTCCAGGGTTTCCAGCTAATCAGAAAAGCCAGTTTGGTAATTCATTGAATGTTGTATGATGTATCAATGATGTATATCAACTTTCGTATTGTTGAATGGTTTCCGAGATATGCATCATTATCCATTTTTGCATAAAATTAAAGATGGCTGCCAAGGTTTTCACCCAATCAGGTCCCAATTCAATAGGCTTCTGGTCCTTGACTAGGTAAATAAGCATACCAAATTTGGAATTCATCAGTGGAACCTTTTTCCGACTATCTCACTCATGTAGATAGATAGATAGATATTTATTCACCAATAATTATATACTAACAATACAAAGGCGGGAATAAAGCCCCTGGAGGCTTGTTCTATCCCGAAAACTATACAAAAACCGATGGTACAGATACGGTAGGTGAAAGCTTTGAACACATACAATTATAGAAAAAAAGAACAGGGCAAGTTAATGCACATAGGACATGATACTATAAGGAGAAAAACAGGCTACATTTCCATGAGATAAGACTTGAGCTTAGATTTAAACAGCGAGGATGAGAATATAGATCTGAGCGGAGGGGAAAGTTTGTTCCATTCCCGTAGTCCTGCAACTCTCAAGGTATAAAAAGAAAAATTTGACTTATATAGAAGGGTCTGTAAAGGTTAATTTGCTGGTTCCTTGTTTGATATCGATGCACTGCATAAAGTTTTGTAAAATAATTTTTCAGGCGTTTCAGTATAATTTCAGGGTGATACATAAAAGTATTTACAAAACTTAGGGAAACATATAGGTTAAGTTTAGTTAGAGGCAGGATTTTTAATTTCGAAAAGAGAGGTTGTGTATGGTCCTGTTTATTGGATGAAGTGAGAACTCTTATTACGCGTTTCTGTAGTACAATTAACGGGTTAAGATGAGTAAGGTATCTCTGATATCATTTAAGTGTTTTTTTCGAAACTTGGTTTACAGCATCGATGTATGAAGAGACTTGCATTACTGAATAACCACATCAGTTCCTCTGAGTGGCAGGAAGGATGGGCGGCCATCTTTAATTTATGCAAAATCATTAATGATCTCTATCTCTGATACGGTTCAAATGCTCAATGTTAAATTTGGTGTACATCATCGATGCATCAAGCGATTTATGTAATGAATACTGGTTTCTTTTATTGGATGGAAACCTTAGGGGCCATTTCTAATTGCAAAATTTTTGATAATCTGTTCATTTGTCACTTGACTGCTTGGTGTTCCTGACATCTTGGTTCAAATTGAATACATTATGAATGGCTGGTGCCCAGAGCCGAGGGGTTTTCAGATGCGCAGCTTCCTATCTTTAAAAGTGGTAAGATTTTGCTCTCCCCATTTTCAAAGAAAGTGGGGTGGGGGTTGTAATCTAGTGCTTCTGTCAGCTTGTTCACAGGGCCCTCTTATTGGGGCCGGGTGATTATATCGATAGCCATATCGTCCTGCATGCCTTTATGGCGCTTGATTATCTTGCTGACTCCTGTTTTCCCCTTCGTCTATGCTTGAGATTCCTTTCTGTTTTCGACCACTATTTCCCTTCATTCTGCTATGATATTCTAGCAATAAGGTATGTGAAGGTAAGTTTTACAGCACAAGAAATATGAAAAATTTGAAAATCAATTTTCCTATTTCTAAGCATAAGCTTACCTTCACATATGGTGATGTCCCTCCCAGCCTCCCCACTGATGGGTTATTCACACTGCAATTGAATAGGAAAAAAGGAAGTGACGTGGTCGAACAGATTGGATTCTGGGTACTCGCACATGGGCATTGGAACTATTTTTGGTTCTGTGGTAATGTGATTACATTAGGGAATCCGGAAGAACACGATAGCAATATGGTAAGTGAAGGCAAGTTTAAGCTTAGAAATAGGATTGATTTTCAAATTTTTCATTTTTCTTGAACAAGAACTGGTTAATATTAATTTCTGAAATGATCTCCCTTGTTTTCAGAATGTATGCTGGGATGTGAGAATGACGGTGTTTGTGTCCAGGAAGATGATGGACCAGTGTATGTATTTTTCTTAATCTTCCATTAACAAAGGAAAACTGGAGATAAGTATTCCAGCTGGTACTATGCTCAGATATTAATTGCCTGAATAATTAAAGCGACTATTGCTTCAGTTTCATCAACTGATCTGATTACCTGTTCTCTATTGAGCTAATCAAATTCGGCTAGGATATTGGTTAATCACAACACCTGATTCTCCCAGTCTAGGCCAAAATTTAAAAAAATATGTTTGTTTGTGGTAACAAGGGCCACTGAAAAATGTTGGGTCGGTCGGTCGGTCACATTTCAATTTTTTTTTATTTATTTATTTTTTTCCTCCTAATTGGCATCCAGTGATATGCAGATCGTCTCGCTCATACCACAAAGCAGTGTTTCAGGTTCCTTCTAATGCATTGAACGGAACTCGTGTTCACGGTAGGCTGTCCATATAAAACATGCCAAAATTTGAAGTGGACAGCACATGTCATGAGCTGCAGACTAGTCACATATTTTTTTCGGGAGGCAATCCTAGGTATTTGCGGACCGAAGAATTATCAGCGATGACACTGACAGCTGGCTGAATTGACAGATAATCCTGTAGACAAATGTATGGTAGAAAATGAAGATTTGATTTACGTGAATCACAGCAAAATGGGTCATCTGCTAATTTCTTCACCTGATGGCTTAAAAGATGGCGGACTGTTTCTAAACAGATACAAAACTGGTTTGTGGCAAACATTGTTTCTTTGGGGACATCGCGCTTTCCTAAATATGGCCACAAAATATCCTATAGCTGCAGGAACTTCTGTGTGCGGCTGTGCATGGGAATGAGGTTAACTCTTCTTAACAGATATGATCCTAAGAGCATATATTACTTGCCATTATAAATCAACACTAACTACTGTACAGTATGGAGAATGTATGTTGTTGTTATGGTGGTGTTTGTGGCATGTACGACCCTCTGGCGGAAGACAGCAACAACAACAACAACGATGGAAATAATTTTTTTGTGATTTTACTTTTGAAAAAAAAAAAAAAAATCTGAAAAAACATTCGGGTCGCTCCCATTTTTACCGGGTCGGTCGCGTTACCGCAAACCAACTACTTTTTAATCAAATCGTATATCAAGTCAACCCAAATTTGAACTCATAATACCTCGAACCATGCTTTCTGTTACATAAGTTTATTTGTCTTTTTCAGTTGTGAATGCCTTCCACCTTACAAGGGAGATAAATGTGAGATCGCACCCCAGAACTGCGCTGATAAACCCTGTCAGAATGGTGGCACTTGTGTCAACCTGGAGAGTGAGGAGGGATATGTATGTGGCTGTCCAGCAGGCTTAGAAGGCTTACACTGTGACGAAAAGGTATGCTATACTTTAATAAGGCCCATTTCCACAGCATGCATTTTACCAGTGACAACCACATCTGAAAAATAGCCCTCAAGCTACAGCACATGTCCCTTCACAGCAACATAATCAATTTTTACCCCTCAGCCCATAGGGCTGTGGGGTCTTGTCGTTGCCATGTACGTACGTCCGTCCGTCAACATTTTCTTGTCCGATGAATCTGCAGATCTATGAAGTCGGGCCGACCAAACTTTGGTGAGACCTTCCTGAATTGACTGATGAAATGATTAGATTTTCTGATGGGTATGATGATTTCATGATTTTTAATTATTTTTTTTTATTATTTATTGGTGACTCAGCTGTTGCACTGTTAACTATGCCCATCAACATGTTCTTAATTGTCCGCTGAATATCTGCAGATCTATCAAGTCGGGCCTGACCAAACTTTGGTGAGAGCTTCCTTAATGTTGACGGATGAAATGATTAGATTTTCAGATGGCTATGATGATTTCATGATTTTTGTCCCCCGCTACTTAGTAGCAACACCGGTGTCCGTAATTCCGTGAGATTTTCTTGTCCGGACAATAACTCGTGAACGATTTAACCGATCAACTTCAAACTTGGGGTGTGCCTTGACATTGGCGAGAGGATGGTTGGGATTGTTTTTCAGCAATGTACATAATCCAATATGGCCGCCGTCAGCCATATTGGATTATAAGCAGTTGGATCTTAGATTTTCTTGTCCGGACAATAACTTGTGAATGATTTAACCGATCAACTTCAAACTTGGATTGTGCCTTGACATTGGTGAGAGGACGATTGGGATTGTTTTTCAGCAATGTGCGTAATCTAATATGGCTGCCGTCAGCCATATTGGATTATAAGCAGTTGGATATCTCCATTTTCAAATCATTCTCTTCATCAATGATATGAGATATCATCGATTGATGAGAGGACGGTTGGGATTGTTTTTCAGCAATGTGCGTAATCTAATATGGCCGCCGTCAGCTATATCTTAGATTTTCTTGTCCGGACAATAACTCGTGAACGATATAACCGATCAACTTCAAACTTGGGGTGTGCCTTGACATTGGCGAGAGGGCGGTTGGTATTGTTTTCCAGCAATGTACGTAATCTAATATGGCCGCCGTCAGCCATATTGGATTATAAGCAGTTGGATCTTGTCCGGACAATAACTCGAGAACGATTCAGACGATCTACTTCATACCTGGGGAGTGCCTTGACATTGTTGAGAGGAGGATTGGGATTGTTTTTCAAGGACGTGCTTAATCCAATATGGCCACCATCGGCCATACTGGATTTCATAGGATTTTAAGCAGTTTGCTCTTGTCTGGACAATAACTGCAATACGATTCAACTGATCTACTCCAAACTTGGGGAGTGCCTTGACATCAGTGAGAGAACAGTTGGGATTGTTTTTCAACAATGTGCATAATCTAATATGGCCGCCGTCAGCCATATTGGATTATAAGCAGTTGGATTGATACATGTCGTATGTCATATCTTCCCAAGCATACGTCTTCCACCGCGCTCAGTGCTCGCTTCTCGCTATGCGATTTTATCGTTCTTTTTTTTCCTGACCTTCATGATTCCTTATGATTGTTGTCACCCAACTGCATAACCCAATCTGACTACCATAATCACCCACATTGCTCTTTTATTGGACTGATCTTACTAACCACAAATAAATGTAGTGTTCCCCGCACCAGCAGTACTACTTATAGTGTATAACTTGACTGTCAACACTTTAAAAATATTTAAATGCAACCACTACCTCACCACTGTGGGGTGCATCGCTCATCAGCGATATCTCCATTTTCAAATCATACTCTTCATCAATGATATGAGAGATCATCGACCACAAAAAATCGACCATAGAGGTCCATGTCCCCCGCTAGCAGCACCAGTTATGGTGGATTAATGGCCCCCGCAGCAGCAGCGCCAGTTATGGTGGATGTAATCCACCATAACTGGTGCTGCTAGCGGGGGACATGGACCTCTATGGTCGATTTTTGTCTGGAACAGGGCGAATTTAATAGGTCTGGTTTGTACGATCGAGTTGAGCGTACACTTGGAGTTGAGCACACTTGGAGTTGAGCACACTTTGGAGTGGAGCACATTTGGAGCTGAAAACACGCTCCAAAGTTCTAAATTTAACTTGTAAGGCACGTGTGATTTAAATTTCTAAGAACGATGGGGATTTCTATTGACCAGTACAGACAACAAATTCGTATCCATTGCATAGTACGATTACGAGGCAATCAGGTAAAGCTAGCAGCACTCATGCTTCCGATTGTGTATGCTTTTTTACATCACTGGATTTCAAAGGTCACAGTTAACTACAGGTTTTATAGTGAGGATGAAGCTTCCAGGTCTAACTGTTCTTATTTTGCCAGTTTATGGATTATGCAATTGTTTGTATGTAGGTATTATTCGCCGGCTCTCATAACAATGGCAAATTACGTGGAAACAAATCCTGGGCCTCCTGCCCATATAATTAGCAGCACAAAGATTGTTCATGGTAGCTTTCATCAAGGAGCTCAAATATTCTCTGCTATGTCCAGAGGTAAACAGTGTATGGCAAACTGTATTTGTTTTCATGCTGAATAAAGAGATACAGGTAACTCATTTCACACAGCGAACTCTAGCCCTTATAAAAAAATACCATGGTATTACCATGGTACAATACCATGGTACAAACCACGGGTTTTTGGCCACGGTTCATGTACCATGGTTACCATGGTTTTACCATGGTACATGTACCATGGTTTTACCATGGTATCATGGTTTTACCATGGTTCATGTACCATAGTTTTACCATAGAACCATGGTTTTACCATGGTTCATGTACCATGCTTTTAGCCATAGTACCATGGTTTCACCACGGTACATGTACCTTGGTTTTACCACGGTACATGTACCATGGTTTTACCACGGTACATGTACCATGGTTTTACCACGGTACATGTACCATGGTTTAACCATATAGAACCATGGTTTTACCATGGTACATGTACCATAGTTTTACCATAGAACCATGGTTTTACCATGTTACATGTACTATGGCTCTACCATGGTACCATGGTACATATACTTTGATAAGCTGAATGCACCATTGTAAAACTGGCCAAAAACATAGTGGTTCATACCATGGTATTGAGTGTGGTATTGTACTGGAATAAATTCGCATTCACATTAGACGAGTTGAAGAGACTGATTGCTCAAGAAACAAATGCAGATGCACGAAAACAAGAAAAAATGATTTGTAAAGGTTTAATAAGACCTCGTGCAAATATAGCATATATCACTATACAGTCAATTTGGTTTCGTATATGTTAACTAGGTAGATATCACTTCTACTGTTGTATCTTTTTCTGTTTCCTGATGAAATTCTTTGCCGAGTTGTTAGTTTCTCCCTCATGTAATAATGGATATCAGATGTCGTCTTGATGGGATGGTACTGCTGGATCACCTCTGGAAAAGAAAAGGAATCAACATAACGATTTGGAAACCTAATATATATGACGCAGGAAGTGGTGAATGTTGTATTTCAGTTTTGGTTGACAATAATGATAAAGTCACACAAAAACATGTCAGGAATCCATGTAGGCCTATAACAAAAAATAAATGATTAATGCTTTTTTTCTTTTGAAATATTCTAAATTCTTTAAAATTCACTACATTTTGAGTTATTTAGCTTCAATTCTTTTCAAAGAAAATATTCTAAATGAAACCATGACATGAGTATGATTAATGAGAGTAAATAGTTTAGTTACTTCCTTTTGTATTGGAAGAGTTGAAAACTAGAGATTTACATTACTCTAACACTATCATGACCATGATACAGCAAGGGAGGTGATCTACTCAAATGTACAATTGAGTTACTTCCCCTTGTGTGGGAACCCTTGACCTTGGCGAATATTGGTTTTCTCTAGTACATAAAACATATTTACCTCATTTGGATCATATAATTATTATATTGCATGATTGATCTGTAAACAATAAATATATTTGATCTAAAAGATATGGCAAACTTAACACATATCCGCATTTTCTGGATTATGGGATATAGCACATTAAGGCTTCACTAATGAAAATATAATTGCCACATATAGAAGTGTTTATTGGACACTGCGGCCTTATGTACATACCTGTTTCCCCCAATTTCTTTCTTCGAGAATTGACAGCAAGGGAGGTTCCAGCCTTCTTCTCGCTGCGCTTGTTACTTTGCTTTTCTGTTAGTCTTTCTTGGACGTTCATTCTGAAAATACAAAATGAATTATTGAAGATACGAGTGAGGAGTTAATAATCCAGCATATGTAACCCATGTCTGCATTCTGTGTTTTGTTTTTAATTCTGGGAAATAACTGTCACAATATTTTTTTCTCAAATGCTCATTCATTGCGACAGAAAACTTAATGGAATAGAAAAAACACAGTTCATATAAATTGTACTCAAGCTTACATGTATGCTGAAAACAATCGGTTATAGCCATATCAATACAATACAAGGAGAAAATGGGACTTACAGACAATATCCAGTTCCACAATTGAAAGTCGTCTGAGGTGTGTAATGTTGAATAAGCACCCATCGAGGGAAAGTTATTTATCTTAGTTTTGCGGAAATTACTAAATTTGGGAATAAAACAATTATGTGCAGAGGCATTTTCCGCACGTTGGTGCTTTGACCAGTTTCGCAATTTTTTTTCCGGTTTCGCAAACAGCGACCCTCCGCCAAATTTAATTGTAGACTTCGTTTACTGGCATACTGTTTACTACATGTAGCTTAAGTTTATTTAAGCTGATTTTTCACTTGCTATAGAATTACCTCATCTTCGGGACTGGAGGATCGTCTTCTGGATATCGTTTCTCTGTTCTCTTTCCAGACTACCAAGTGATTTCGTAATGACGGATATATCCTCTCCATCCAGAAGTCTGTCCAGTATAGATTTCAGCTTGGGTCGCTCGTCTGAAATAGAGAAATATCACATAACTTAATCTTAACTTGCTTAATGTGATACCCCTCTTATTCATGCTATTTTCCTGTTGCAGGGTACGAATTATAAAATGTTAAGGGCAGCCATTTCAAGGCCACTTTGGCCTTGCTGGCATCTAATTACCTAGAATTTGCAAAGGGGCACCAAGGCAAACAGGGAGGGCATACAAAGCCATTGGCTTGTGCATGGCCTTGGGTGTAATTTGCACCCTAGCGCGAATTACACCCAAGGCCATGCACAAGCCAATGGCTTTGTGTGCCCTCCCTGTTTGCCTTGTTGCCCCTTTGCAAATTCTAGGTAATTAGATGCCAGCAAGGCCAAAGTGGCCTTGAAATGGCTGCCCTTAACATTTTATAATTCGTACCCTGCTGTTGCTCAGCATTAGAGCAGGTGGCTTTTCTACAAATATATGGTAAACAAAAATGAGATATCAAATGATACATTTACATAATTAACACTCAGATTTACATCATTATATTTATTATAGTAGGCATTGAAGTGACGTCATCAGAAGTATCAGTTTGACTTTGTGACCATATTTTCTGTATAGACTGGGTAATGCCTTGGTCATGGTGCTCAGGGCCAAAAGTTGATGTGCACTTCTTCAGTGAGTTGATTCATATTACATTCATGTTTTCATAATTAAAGATGGAGATTGTGTGCCAGAATTGACTGGAAGAATTCTTTGGACTGTTTGAAGAACTGGGGAGATAATATTCATAATTTTAGCTAAGCATTCATTCATACCTCATAACAATGGCAACTTTTAGTACACTTAGTGATAAACACATACAAAGTTTTGTCTATAGAGATGAAAAATATATATTTATAGATTTTGTTTCACAATCTGCTTCATAAATTCAATATTATCAGAAGTTTTCAACTCAGAGCCGAAATTGGGGAAAACAG
>JAVTVY010052853.1:0-27022 GCA_036873755.1 Hanleya hanleyi | reverse complement strand
CCGGAATATAGCATGGGACATGCGACAGCTGGGCCGAGAGCAACCGTCTTCCATTGTTTATTTATTGAGAAAAACAATATTGTAGATATGTTTACATCAAGTTGATGTCTGTCATTTGTGTCGGTTTCGTTTGACACGGGTATGTTATGCTCAACGTTGTATACATATTTAGTGATAAACTTGATCAACATTACCATTTTCCAATTACCTTTCCTGGAAGATGCCAGCAATCCTATTATTTCACAAAATTGATTCAGTCACTCTAACTATGGTTCGCGGATTGTTAAAAAACAAGGCGTCCAGGTACCTTTAGTGATTTTGTAGGTCTTCGTTCATATTGCGAAAAAACTGATATGTTCTACGGGTCAGCTTGCTATTATGGCCGCTCTCGATTATGCTTGTGTCGTTTCCTGACATGCACAACGTTCACGAAACGGAATAAAATTTTACTGGTATGAACATATAACTACTGATCATTTCGAAATTTCATCCTCGTGGGATAATTTTTCTCCAATTAGACGGAATTGAAAGAAAATTTATCATACTTTTTCGTTCAAATTTTGTCGGGAATTTCAAATCACAGAAATAAAAGAAAAATGTCCAAAACCATCTTTTATTCACCAGAACAATTCTCGTCTAGAATTCTGTCATTTATCGTTGTTGATTTCAATCATTATCTCATACAAATGCATGTATGTACCATTATCCAAATACACTGTTGAGGTGCCTAAAGTAGACCACGTTTACTCACGCAAAAATTTCCCAAAACTGAACGAAGTTTGGTCAATGGACCAAGTAATGTCTTTAAAAATATATACGCGGTCAGTTTCGATGAAAGTTTTTCACAGTTTAAAGAAAAATCGATCTTTTTTCGCAAAACGACCATAATAACAATGTAGCCTCTAAAAAGTGAGTTTCATCTGGGAAGCAGGTGCAACTTAAATCAGCTTTGAGCAGCGGATGGTTGGGTGGGAGTAGTATACAAGGGGCAAGTAGAGTAGATAGCGCCTCACTGCGCATGCGCAGAACTTGGTGTGACGTCATAAGTGTGGATGTGCGCATGCGTGAGTTTATGCAAATGAGTTGATGCAAATGAGGTGTGTGTGTTTTCCAAATGGCGGCATGTTTGTGTGTGTGATGGGTGGTATGTTTCAAAATGGCGGCTTGTTTGTGTGTGTTATGGGTGGTGTGTTTCAAAATGGCGGCTTGTAGTTGTGTGTTATGGGTGGTGTGTTTCAAAATGGTGGACAATTTCACTTTTTCCCGGCGCTCATTTGCATATTTTCAAAATGGCGGCTTGTTTGTGTGTGTTGTGGGTGGTGTGTTTCAAAATGGCGGCCTGTTGTTACTGAAAATATGCAAATGAGGTCTCTGGGTTTTCCCCGGCGCTCATTTGCATATTTTCAAAATGGCGGCTTGTAGTTGTGTGTTATGGGTGGTGTGTTTCAAAATGGTGGACAATTTCACCTTGTCTCTGGGTTTTTCCCGGCGCTCATTTGCATATTTTCAAAATGGCGGCTTGTTTGTGTGTGTTGTGGGTGGTGTGTTTCAAAATGGCGGCCTGTTGTTATCTGAAAACATGCAAATGAGGTCTCTGGGTTTTCCCCGGCGCTCATTTGCATATTTTCAAAATGGCGGCTTGTTTGTGTGTGTTGTGGGTGGTGTGTTTCAAAATGGCGGCCTGTTGTTACTGAAAATATGCAAATGAGGTCTCTGGGTTTTCCCCGGCGCTCATTTGCATATTTTCAAACTGGCGGCTTGTTTGTGTGTGTTGTGGGTGGTGTGTTTCAAAATGGCGGCCTGTTGTTACTGAAAATATGCAAATGAGGTCTCTGGGTTTTTTCAAAATGGCGGCTTGTTTGTGTGTGTTATGGGTGGTGTGTTTCAAAATGGCGGCTTGTTTGTGTGTGTTGTGGGTGGTGTGTTTCAAAATGGCGGCCTGTTTGTTGTCCCCCCTTTTGAAAATATGCAAATGAGGTCAATTGGATATAAAAGGAGTTCATTTTTAGGGTAGGGGTGTATTTCAATCTGACTTACCTGACCTGTCTGCCTGCCTGCCTGCTTGCCTATCCGCTTGTATGAGACGAAAAGCATGAGACGTGGAGAAGATTTTCCCTTTGACCCAGCAGTACCTCCGGTTGAAGTCTTGCCTGAAGATGAGCGTGTCAAGGACATTTATCAACGTCACTGGGCAACCATACGCCATTGTTTCCACCGTGACCGTCGTCTTTTGGATTTGTACAATTTTCGGTTGGAGGACCTCACGTATCTTCCTACATATGCCGAGAACATTTTTACAGATCAGGTCACTGCCTTCAAATTGAATGTGACATTTGGGTATATCTTACGGCACAAAAAGACGGACCAACTGCGGTATTTCTATCCCAGTAATAATTCGTATGTGTTTGACCAGCCATTCACCATCACGGATGCGATTTCTATGGAGCCGGTGGTCGAGCAACTCACTACATTAGACCCGTTGGAGTGGGCTCGGTTGCAACGCCCCAATACCGAATGGTTGGTGGAAATGGTGACCAACGTCACATTTTTCGTCACGAAAATGAGAGATCATCCTATCGGTGCTCCTGTACTACTTCCTCCGTGGTTGCTTCATCGACGCGGCCTGTATGCATTAACAGGAGGGTACAGGGGACCCTACAAAGACCGGAAATGTCTGTTTCTGTGTTTGGCCGTGCATGTGGACGAGTGTGACCCCAAGTCGTGTGACACAGTGGCCGCTGGCTATTGGGAACAGTATTTAGAGCAGCAAGACATGGATAAGCGGCACTTCCGTGGAGTGCCGTTCAAGAATTTGGATGACGTGGAAACACTATTTGACATTAATATCTTTGTCTATCGATTACGATGCGAGGACGATATATTTGTGGCTGAATTGGTTCGGCGATCAACAGAACGGTATGCTGCTACGATGAAAGTCAATGTGTTCGACCACGGTGGGGTGAGTCATTTTTCGCTCATCTCTAATATGAGCCAGTACGCTTAGTCTTTCAGTTGTGGTCAATGCCATCGGGTGTTTCATCGCTCCTACCACTTACACCGCCACGAGAAAATCTGTGACAACAGTGTCAAGCGTGTGTATCCGGGTGGCGTGTATCATAATGCACCTACTATTTTCCAGGAACTGGCCGATGAGGGTGTGATGATACCGGAAGAGGACCGTTATTTTCCCTACCGGGCGTGTTACGATTTCGAGGCCCTGTTGGAGCCCATGGACATGTTTTCAGCGAAAACGCAGTGGACGCAGCGCCATATTCCTCTGAGTGTCAGTATTTCCAGCAACGTACCAGGCTATGACGCTGCTCCGTTGTGTTTCGTGTCCACGGGGAACTCCCATGAGTTGATTACCCGCATGATGGAGTATTTAGAGCAAGTCAGTGCGGCTAGTACGGAATTGTTGGTGGCCAAGTTCCATGACGTACTGGACCAACTGGACGACCGCATTCCTGTACCCGGTGTAGCGTTCAGCGATCATGAAGAATCCGAGTCCGAGTCCGAGTCCCTGCAGTCGCAGCCTCTGCAGGCGCAGGATGTTCCGTTACCTAAACCGTATGCGGAAAAACTGAAAGCCCGGTTCGTGCAGTACCTGACTCAGTTACCGGTGCTTGGATTTAATTCGGGCCGTTACGATCTGAACATGGTCAAGGAATTTCTCTACCCTTACTTGGCCCAGGCGAATACCATCAAGTCCGTGATCAAGAAGATCAACAACCATATGGCCCTCACTACCACGTCACTGCATTTCCTCGATGTGCGAAATTACCTGGCACCCAATTGTAGTTATGATGCATGGGTCAAGGCCTATAACTGTACCCAGACGAAAGGTTACTTCCCTTACACTTATATGACGAGCCTGGACCGCTTAGAAGACACCCAGTTGCCACCCCGGGAAGCGTTTTACAATGACCTGAAAGGGGAAGCTCTGCCGGAGGCCACTTACATCGAACTCCAGCAGGTATGGAACGATGAACATATGCAGACGTTGCGAGATTTCCTGGTGTGGTATAATAACCTAGATGTGGTTCCTTTCCTGGAAGCGTCCGAGAAAATGGTGCAACTCTTTCGCCGGCAAATGCACGTGGATATCTTTAAAGAGTGCTTAAGTTTACCGGGTCTAGCCCTTCGCCATTTGTTTCAGGAGTGTTCCACCTACTTCTCGTTGGTACAACAGAAAGATGCAGACATGCATGAATGTCTAAAACAGAACATTGTGGGTGGCCCTAGCCTTATTTTTCACCGCTACCACGAGAAGGATGTCACGACACTGCCCAGTGGCAAACCCTGTGCCAAAATCATTGGCTTTGACGCGAATGCCTTGTACTTGTGGTCGCTCGCCCAACCCATGCCCAGCGGTCATTATACGCGTTGGTTGGCAGAAGGTCGGCATTTTACGCCGCAACGGTCACCGTACAAACATCTCGCCGACCAGTGGTTGGACTGGGAAGCCTATCGACGGGGAATTTATATTCGTCACCAGACCAACGCCACAGAGAAGCGTATAGGAGATCGCCGACTCCCCGTCGATGGGTTTGCTATACTCCACAATAAACCCACCGTATTCCAGTTTTATGGGTGTTACTGGCACGGCCACGAATGCCATTTCAGCGCTGGACGCTTCAATGAGGGACGTGGAAAAACGGCAGAAGAATTACGCGACGAAGTAGTGGCCAACGGAGATTACGTGAAAGAGCGAGGATACCATCTGATTGAGATGTGGGAGTGTGAATTTAACACGATGTGCCAGGCCCTGCCCCATTTACGACGGTTCCTAAAAGAGCGTGAGTACCCCTTGAGTCGTCGGCGATTGCTCAGTCTGCCCCAGATGTTGGACGCCATTCGTTCGGGACAGCTCTACGGCTTTGTGGAATGTGATGTGCATGTTCCCGACACTCTCAAGCCCCTCTTCGCCCAGTGCCCGCCCATCTTTAAGAACACGCTGGTGGGTCGGGGTGATATTGGGGAGACCATGAGGACCTACGCAGAGCAGCATGAAGTACTTCAGCAACCACGCCGTATGTTGATTGGGAGTATGTGGGCCGAGAAAATCTTGCTGGGCACCCCCTTACTGCAGTGGTACATGAACCACGGTTTGGAAATTACTCAAATATATCAAGTGATACAGTACGTACCCGAGGCTTGTTTTGCGGAGAATGCCGACCTCGTGACGAAGGCCCGTCGTCAAGGTGATCAAGACCCGAGTCAGGCCATCATGGCTGAATCTTGGAAATTGACTGGGAATGGTTATTATGGAAAAACGGTTACGAACCAGGATAAGCACGTCAACGTGAACATTTGTAGCACTGCCCAAGCCCGCAAAAAAGTCAATTCTCCTCTGTTTCGGTCCGTGGAGGTCATTGATGACGACACTTATGAAGTCACTTCAGCCAAGAAGACTATCCGGTACAACTTACCCCTGCAGATTGGATGTATGGTCTACCAGGTGGCCAAGCTGAGGATGCTGGAATTCATATATGACTTCATGGGTGTGTATTTTAACCCCTCAGACTGGCAGTTGATGGAGATGGACACAGATTCGGCCTACATGGCCGTCTCCAACGCCGATTGGGAGTCCCTGGTGAAACCCGAGTTACGGGATCAGTATGAAGCGGACCGCGACCTGTGGCTACCCCGACGCGATCACTACACCTACGACAAGCGCACACCCGGCCTGTTCAAGCTGGAGTGGAGTGGGGATGCTATGATTGCGCTCTCCTCCAAGACCTACTACTGTTACGGCGGAGACGGAGGAGAGGAAAATAAGTTTAGCTGCAAAGGCGTCAACCGACGCGATCCCAACATCGACAAAGCTCTCTACCTGGGCGTGTTGCAAAGCCAGGCCAGTGCGAGTGGCACTAACCGAGGATTCCGGGTCGTCGACCACCAGATGCGCACCTATATCCAGCAACGAGACGCCTTTACTTTCTTTTATCCCAAACGAAAAGTATTGGCCGACGGTGTGAGCACCACCTACTTGGACTTGTAAAAAACAAATGTGGAACTATAACTGTTGATACACGAGTAAAAGTCAGGATGGCCGAGTGGTCCAAGGCGCCAGTCCTAAGTGCTGGTCAGCAATTGCTGTCGTGGGTTCGAATCCTCCTGGCAGAACTTTTTTTTGTATATATATACCACTACTATTCTATGTGTACATACCCCTACTATTTTGTACCCTGTATTCTATTTGTATAGTCTAATCCTTGCTTGTTGACTTAAATAAAAAAAGTCAAAACCCATCATTTGTGTTTTTTTCATCTTTTATTCAACAGAACGTCAGAACAACAACGTCATAACAATAACATTAAACAAGGGGTCTGCGCGCACGCGCAGTACATTTTTTAAGTTAACCAGAGAAATGGCGCATGCACATTAAAACGAGAGGCCGCCCAGTCATAGACGAGGACATCACGGTCTTCGGCTTGACAATAATCATCAAACATATGTACAATGGTGGGCATAGAATGTCCTCTACTCCGGTGAGTGAGATAAAATACACAGTACTGTCCGCACACACTACTCAAGGGGCCTTGTAATCTTTGCGTATTCCAACGCCACTCGGTCGTAGAGACGTCCATGTCATTTCACCAAATCGTCATGCAGGGGTGCAAGTCCGTAGGAATCAAAGTAGTCGCCTTGGCCTTGGGTGTCCACGTACACCGCTACCCAATGTTCACCGGGTCGACTCTTCGTGTCTGTATTCAGGATGTAGGCTGCTGGAGTGGTGGAGTGGGTGGGAAACACATTGCGTGGAAACACACCTCGAAAGGGGATCTTGGGATCTCGCTGGAGTATGCTCATCAGCTGCTCTGTATCCATCTTAGGTGGCGAAGTCACACAGCACGTTTCTTTGGTGATCCCCGCTGATGACGTTATCAAACTCGGCGTAGCAAATCACGTTAATGGTGTCGGTTAGAGGGGTGGAGAAACGCAGTTCCAACCGTAGGTTACCTTTCTTGAGCAAAGCCAGTTGATGATCGTGTTGTAGGCAGTGGGGTCGTGGTCGTGGTGGATGATGGAGAACGCAGGTTGTTGTAACAGGATATCACGTACGCTAAATCGTAGAACACACCGGTAAATAACGTACCCAGAACCACGACTAGACACAACACAGTACCGACTTGTGCTTTTCGAGTTCGTAACAGTAAGGGTAGACGTGTACTATCCATGGTACAAATCCTACACTGAAGGCGGGAGGTGATAGGCGTTAGAATTTATAGACGTTTCATGTCACGGCCGGACACCCAGGAATTAAACGAACGAGGCCATCCTTGCCATTTGACGAAATGATAGGGAATCCCACGTCGACGTTCCGTTTTCAAAATCTTTTCCACCGTGTAGTAATCTTTCGGTGTTTTCACTATGGGTTGCAATTCTGCCTCGTAAAACGTGCCTTGCAGTCTCTCTCCTTGTATATCTTCCAGTTGATAGACGTGGGGTTGACGAGGTTTATGGCGCACGATGACAAAGTGTTCGTCACTCCAGTTCGGTAAATACCCTTTCTCAAATTGTCCTTTCACTTTACTGATCCGCACTACATCTCCCCGTTTGTAGCGGGGTGCCGTCAGGGGTGGACTGTCTTCTGAGTACAGCGTAGCACGTACTTGATGTTCGTTCCGTTCTGTCACAGTACGGGGCGCTCGCTGAATACTGCGATGATAGGCGCGATTGTAGCCTTGAACCAGTTGAGGAAGTACATCCAGGTAGCGTCGAGTGTTTTGAGCAGTAAAATATTTGTACATGCGTCCTTTGAAGGTGCGATTAAAGCGTTCCACTACCGATGCTTTCGTCTCATTGTACGTGTGAAAAAAAATACCTTCTTTTTCTTAAGAAAGGCTTGAAAGGATCGGTTGAGAAATTCTGTGCCTTCATCCGTTTGTAAATAAAGAGGTTTGCGCCCCGTCTTGAAAATCTGCTGAAACGCTGCTATGAGATTCTCTCCTGTTTTGGTACGAATGGGAAGGACCCAGGCAAACTTGGATAAAATATCGATACAGGTCAATATGTACCGGTGTCCATCATTTTGAGGTGCAAATCGACTCATGTCCACTAAATCCGCCTGCCATTGCGCGTCTATCCCGCCCACGATCACCCGGTTACGACGAAAATGACGTCGGGCAGCCCGATGCAAACTGTACGTATCTTGGGTTTTTAACCAGTCTCGAACTTCAGTTCGACTAATGCCTTGAGAATGGGCCGCTCGAGACAGCGCTCCCACTGCGCTATAGGCGGCTGGACTGTTTGGGCTGTAATACAGATCGCTTAACACCTCGTTAATCACTGTAGACTGCTTTTTCTGGCCCCGCGGCTTCATCACGGATTTTTTCCTCTTCTTCATCGTTCTGGCCCGTCATGTGTGTGTGGATGGCTTCATCAGGTGACACTGTCATTCCAGCCTCTGCGCATTCTATACATATAGTATTTTCTCCATCCGCTTTTTTTTCATTAGGTTCATCTAGTGCGTGTTCGATAGCATGAGCCCATGCCAATTGGTGGGGTGATCGATCGTCGGGTATAAATAACTTGTCCACCAGAGGGCCTATTTTCTCCAAGGCTGACCACAGAGAGGGAGTTAGGAGGAAACTTCGAGCCGGCTCTTGGTAGCGTCCCACCCGTGGGTAGAGCGCAGTATGGTAGACGTAGTTGGCCTTGTCCAGGTGGATCAGGTGTCCGTCTAACTCTCCGCTCAACACCCGTTTAAACTTAGTCCAGCCATCACGCTCTAGTGTCACCCTATCCGATAGAGTCTCAGCGTGCTCAAAGCAAATATTTCTAGCGGGTGTCCAGTTAATAGCTAGATCGTATTTCGCCAGTTTGACTTTATCTGCATACACGTATAACCGCACACTAGGTGTAAGGGGGAGGATAGCTCGTAGTGACATGCTTGCTCTCAATGTCGAGAATGATACACACTCTGTCTCATCCCCTGTATTTATAGGGTCAGGACCTATACTGTCACTCTAGCCTCCGTGCATTCTCTAGTATGTTGTTCATCATCAGAATTTTTTTTTCATCAGGGTCACTCAGCGCGTCTTCCCTAGCACGAACGCACGCTTCTAATTGGTCGGGTGATCGATCGTCCGGTGTAAATAACTGGTCTACAATAGGCACTATTTTCTCCAAGGCTGACCACACAGAGGAAGTGAGGCTGATACTTCGCGTAGGCTCTGGGTACCGCCCCAGACGTATGCGGCCGGACGGTACGGAATAGACGTACATGGCATTGTCCAGGTGGATGACGTCTCCGTCTAACTCTCCGCTCAATACCCGTTTAAACTTAGTCCACCCATCACGCTGAAGTGTCACCGGATTCGATAGCATTTCAGCGGGCGTCCAGTAAATAGCTTGATGGTCTCTCACCAGCGTCACTTTATCTTGATAAATGTATAACCTTACACTGGGTGTCAGAGGCACAATAGCGCGTAGTGACATGGCTAAATGTCGAACGGCGAATAACACACACTCTGTCTCATCCCTGGTATTTATAGGCCCTATTCTGTGAGAGGCGGGTCGTGTGCAGAGAATACTTTATCGACCACAGGAACTATTTGTTGCAAAGCCGTCCACAGACCGGGATCCAGCGTAAATCCGCCTCGCTTGAGAGAGATCAATCGGGCAAAATAAGGTCCGCGAAAAATGTATACATCGTGATCCAGGTAAATACTATCTCCGTCCAAATCACCGAATAACACGCGTTTCAAGGTAGTCCAACCTTCGGGAGATAATGTGACACGCGCGGGTTCAGGCGTGCACCAACATCGCGAATCATCATCAATGAGTTCGATGCGATCAGCGTATATTATTATGGTACAATCCGGGGTCAGCGTACGGGTAATGATCGATTTGGTTTCCGGGTATAGTACGTCGTCAACTTCGGTAATCATAGCTTTCAGCGCCTCTCATAATGCTGGCCAAAGCACAATACCGCTACCGCCACACTGTTCAAACCGCGGAAAAAATGAATCCTCTCTACACCGCCGCAGGTACACATCCACGCCGACAGGTAAAAAATCTACTTCGGGTTCTTTGCCTTGTAACATACGTGTCAATAGCGTCCACCCGGCAAGGCTTAAAGCTAATTTCACTTCGATCGGATGTTCTTCGATAAGGTGCAATTCATGCTCGTACACGATAAGAATGACTTTCGACGTCACTTGAAAGAACGCGAGCTCTTTGCCCGGCGATGCCATAATGAAGAATGACAAAAATACTAGCCCGACAAAAATTTATATAGATCGATTCTGGCTAATTTTTCATTTGTCAATAAAAAATACGCATACCCTGGGAAAATAAATTAATTTAACACTGCAATTATTTTAATAGACGCTCCCCGAGTGCATAAATTAATAGTCTTGACTCATACTAGGATAAAAAATAAAATTATAGCATTGCTAGACTAGAATATCAAGTCCTCATAATTATCAGAACAATCCATAGGGCTGTGAGAGAGTGAAACCCGATGCTTGCAAAGCCATACTATATAGGTAAATAGAGGCTATACGTACGTGAAGGGTTTTTTTAAATGATAAAGTGTGTACGTACGCATGACACAGCTTATAAATTTAAGGAACCGTTAATTCACGCACCAAGCAAAATATATATAGACCGATTCTGGCTAATTGGAATAAAAAATTGTAAATAAAATATACCCTGTAGAAAAAATAATTTAAATTAACCATGCAATTTTTGTACACGGGCCCCGAGTGCATAAATTGATATTCTTGAATCATTAACATAATAAAAATAAAATATTATCATGGCTAGCATCGTTTATCAAGTCCTCCTAATTATCAAAACAATGCCTACTGCTGTAAAATAGCCAAACCCGGAGAAAATCAAGGGGCAAAAATGGCAGTACTCTTGCGTCCCAAACGCAATAAGGGGGCAATACTCTGCAGGTCCCAAATGCATTTTGAACGAAACAACATTTCAGAAAATTTGAATGGAAACAGCGCGCGCTGTGCTTTCTCGCCGTAAATGAAGGCTATGTTTTCTTCATTTTATACAGTTCTCATGAACGAAACGAGCTGGAATTTTCAGGGCACTCGTATCGAGTGCTAAGTGATAGACTTCCTATATTTTTAATCCAGAAAATTAATTTATTTTTAATGTACCCGGTTTTCTGTATTTCCGTACTCGAAGATTTCGTCTCGAAAACCCGCTAAAAAATTAAAAATCATGGCGTAGTCCAGGGCTAGACGGCTGAAATTTTTAATACGAGTCCCTGATTTATCTGAGATGAATTGGAACTAAAAATTCTACGGGGGGCTGATCCTGATTGTAAAATGACACTCGTTTATAATTCACAAAGAAACACACGCCAATTTTTCATGGCCTGAAAATATCCATAAAATGGGACCGCTTCCACCGACGTCCGCTGCCCGTAGGCCGGTAAGTGGAGTCGACCCCTTAAGCGAACAGCTGTTGCGTTGCCATGAGCAACGACACGTACACATTTGTTGGCTTTACATCGCATCGGCGGGAACAGATGCCGCTTTATTGAAAAATAACACCTCTTAGGCAGCAATCTGGCTAGCAAGGTAAGCCTTAACACATATTTTCATTGGATGCAAGGTTGTCTTGAGAAATATATCTCTAAATATGATTAATTATCGATTGTCTATCACGACAAACTAACACTCGGCTGAACAAATATGACCAATATGGCGGCCGTCCGAAGCTCGAAGACAGAAAATTGTCAAACTTCACAAATTAATATCTCAACAATTAGAACATCTTACGAGCTGATACTTCAGGACTAAATCATAAAATATCTGTACTTTCTAACCTTAGGAGAATTCGTCATGAAATTATTTAGAAATAATTCATTCGCGCACTTTTTGTGACGCACTAAAACGAAGTTGACAGTTATTTTAGTATAGGCTGCTATGGTGTGCGCGAAAAGCCGACTCAAATATAAAAATCTATTTTTCCGTAAATATGAAACGTACAAACTTCTTACGTCAGGACAATGTTCTCCTATATATGTACTTCCTATTTCCTACAGGAATTTTCCGTAGAAAATTTATAAATGGGTTAAACTTACAAAAATGTCCGTAGGGGGGGGTCTTGAAATGTCTTGCCAAAACGATGTCAAAATTACCGGCAGACGATAAAACACCAAAAATAAACAAAGCGGGCTGTGTTAGTGAGGCTTCAGAATGTGGGTGTTTGTTTACATTCTGCAAATCGAACTAATTTTAAAATTAACCATAATATGTACTGAGTAGGTAATAATTTAAATTTTCGCCACACTACCATCTATTTATCCATGTTAAAACACCAGGTACATTGGAAATAAAATTGATTTTCTTGGCTAAACAAATACGTGTAAACTATGGATTACAGTGTTATCATAATTCCGTGAAAAATTATAAGGGATTTATCGAAAAATAATAGGAAATTTCTATGCTTAAGTAACACAGCAAAAAAAACACTGTGGGCAAGCCTATTCTTGCACTGACTGACACTGGCCGCCATGTTGTACTCACCTCACACCACACGACACAAAAACAGACCGCCATTTTGAAACACACCACCCACAACACACAAAAACAGACGGCCATCTTGAAACCTACCACCCACAACACACACAAACAGGTCACCATTTTGAAACCCACACACAGCCCACTATAAATAACGTTGTAGTATGTTCACATTTATTCACAAAGACAATCATGAATTCCAGAAGACGAGCGCTTTTTACACACCACCCGCCTAGAGATCCGAGAAATGTGGCTACAGAACACAGAGAGCTCGTTAGCGTTGAAGAAGCTAATGGAATGATAACGACGACAAGTTTTCAGCAGGTGATTGAAGACGAAGCCACGATAATACGCAGTACAGAAGACCTGGTACAACTCCGGCGAGCTGTAATTGCAGAAGAAGATGGTCGATTGCAACGACAAAGTCAAGACCAAAACCAAGAAATAGACAGAATGATGGCCATAGAAGAGCAAGAAGAAGATGATGAAGAACAAACCGAGCTTCCATGGTTAACTAGTGGACCTCCATCAACAACGGCGAATCTATCGCGCCTAAGTGTCGTATCACACTATCAAAGGCCCTTTTCAGGGCCAACCCATCTTTCCGAAAGAGAACTTCTATCAAAAAAAAGCACAAAAATAACACCAGATCCCATCATCCTTTTCCCCCCAAAAAAATCAAAGAAAAAATTTTTTTACCATTTTTTTCAAATGATTGAAAAAAAGGGGAAAAATTGAAGTAGGGGGACAAGGGGAGGGGGGGGAGGGAAATGGAATAGCCAAAAAAATTTTTTTTATCATTGAATAAAAAAGGAAAAAAAGATTCATGGAGCCAAAAAAAATCTTTTTCATTTTATATGTTTTTTTAACAATTAAAAATTGAAATTAAACAAGGGGAGGGGAAAATTGGAGGGGGGGGGCAAGGGAGTAAGCAAGGTGGATGGAATAGCCCCAATTTTTTCTTTAATAATGAACCCATGGGGTCGAGTGAGGTATCAAATTGAAGGTGAGGTGAAGGGGCATGTAATGGGTTGGGTATGGGATTGAACTATGGGCATTTTGCGCATGCGCGGTAACCAAAAGGTATGAAAATAGACGTTTTTGGAGGTAGGAGATAGCCAAAAAAAAATTTTTTTTAAAATGGACCAATGGGGTCGAGTGAGGTATCAAATTGAAGGTAAAGTGACGGAGCATCTAATGGGGTGGGTGTGGGGTTGAACTATCGGCCTTCTGCGCATGCGCGGCGGGCGAAGGGTGTGAAAATAGCCTTTTTGGGGTTAGAGGCGTCCCTAATGGTCCAATCGGGTCGAGTAAGGTATCAAATTGAAGGTGACGTGAAGGAGCATCTGATAGACTGGGTGTGGGCTTGAATTAGGGTGATTCTGCGCATGCGCGAAGGCCGAAGGCTATGAAAATAGCCTTTTTTGGAGCTAGGAGAGCCCCTAGTGGCCCGATGGAGCCGAGTGAGGTATCAATGTGAAGGTAAGATGAAGGGCCATCTGATGGATTGGCGTGGGTTGAACTATCAGCATTCTGCGCATGCGCAAGAATGGAAATAGACGTTTTTGGAGCTATTTGACTATTAAAAAAGGAAAAAAGAATGAACACTAAGCATTTTTTTAATTTTCTACTATTTTTTATTAACACACAATGAACGTATTCACAATTGAATTTAATACAATTATATCTGAGTATTGAATTTTTTAAATACAATTAACAGTGAAAAAAACTCTGAATTTTAAATACAATTTATACGCTCTCCAGATCAATACATGTTTTCCTTGTTCTCAATAGTTCGTCAACAAGACTTGTTTGAATTCATCATCATCTTTCTGTCCTTGGTGCGCATAGATGTACGTCACAATCTCTTCACGTGGGATTTTGGAAGGACAAGCCGCTACCACTGCCAGGGCAATTTCCGTCTCGGTCACAGCCTGTAGTGCTTCAGTGAGGCTCGCGTATGAGGCTACCAGAGAGTTCAGGTGAGGTCTGATGAGCTGCAGGACTGTGTCAATGTACTTCTCAGATATATAGTTGGACACCTGGTAGGCCAGAGTTTGACGAATTGTACTGGCAAGACTCTGCAACTTCCGCCACGCCGTTAATTTCAATGTGACACCTTGAGGACAAGCAACCAGCTCTTGTGTATCTAATCGCTTTCGCCATTTTCGAATATGCACCAGGAGCTGGTCGTTGAAATAAGCACAACTAACATAGATGTCGTCACCCACATGAAATTTCGCTTCGTCATTTCCCTGGTCGCGTATAATCGCATCGATGGCGTAATCAAGGGTCTCCAGTTTTTGCCAGGTGTCCAAGTTCAGGGCAATATGCTTACCAGGTCTGTCGTTAAAGCCCGCTGCATTAAAATGCACTTCTGCGTCTTTGACACTCACCGTTAAATAAGGTGAAAGCTCCCAAATGTCCTTGTGGGCTGTCTGGTAGGCCTCTTGGATCAGGTTGTTGATCTCCTGAACAGACATAGGAAGTTCTTGTTTCACAGGCACTTGCTGGGGTACTACTGGCGCCTCAATGACTGGTATTACTAACGGTGTTAGACGGGGACGTTTGGGGCGTCCAGCACGTTTAGCAGGTGTACTCTCTGGGGTAGTGTGCGTACGTTTGCTGGCTGTACGCTCTGGGGTAGTGTCCATCACTAAGATATCTTCATCTGGTATAACGTCGTCGGCTTCAAGTAGATCTGCTAGTTCGGCATTTCCCGTGATCTTCAACGCCGTCACGAAGGCTAGAAATCCATAGTAGGTAAATTGCCGTATCTCATCGATGAGGGCTGTGTTTTGGGCTGAAGGGGTTTTCTCCGCCATGATTTCTTCGACACGCTGTTCCAGGAGTATGTTTTCCTCCGCCATAAGGATATCACATAATTCATCCACATGCTCCATCTCATCAATCAAACGAATACGGTACTTGGCAAGCCTCAATAAAAATAATGATGAAGACGTCATGACTATGGCTGGTGAAAAACTATTACGGAGTAATAGTCTAGTGAATTGGCACTGGTAAAATCGAAAAAAGTAAATGGGGCTCTACAGCTGATACAAGTAGGCAAACTGGCTGGATGGCTGGCTGGATGGCTGGCTGGCTGGCTAGAGGTGATGCAAGCAGGCAGGCTGGCAGAGAGACAGGCAGGCTGGTCAGGTAAGTAGTGCATTGCATACTGTCCTTTCCCTAAAAATGGACTCCTTTTATATCCAATTGACCTCATTTGCATATTTTCAAAAGGGGGGACAACAAACAGGCCGCCATTTTGAAACACACCACCCACAACACACACAAACAAGCCGCCATTTTGAAACACACCACCCATAACACACACAAACAAGCCGCCATTTTGAAAAAACCCAGAGACCTCATTTGCATATTTTCAGTAACAACAGGCCGCCATTTTGAAACACACCACCCACAACACACACAAACAAGCCGCCAGTTTGAAAATATGCAAATGAGCGCCGGGGAAAACCCAGAGACCTCATTTGCATATTTTCAGTAACAACAGGCCGCCATTTTGAAACACACCACCCACAACACACACAAACAAGCCGCCATTTTGAAAATATGCAAATGAGCGCCGGGAAAAAGTGAAATTGTCCACCATTTTGAAACACACCACCCATAACACACAACTACAAGCCGCCATTTTGAAACACACCACCCATAACACACACAAACAAGCCGCCATTTTGAAACATACCACCCATAACACACACAAACAAGCCGCCATTTTGAAAACACACACACCTCATTTGCATCAACTCATTTGCATAAACTCACGCATGCGCACATCCACACTTATGACGTCACACCAAGTTCTGCGCATGCGCAGTGAGGCGCTATCTACTCTACTTGCCCCTTGTATACTACTGGTGGGTTCAGGTTCCTGTTGCTTCAATGCATTTTACTGAGAAGCAACAGGATGTTGATAATGTGATGTCCAGCACTGTAGTATCACTTGTCTTTATTGCATCATGTAAGCGTCCTGTCTGTGTCTTGTGCGCTGCCCTCAGTGTTTTATAGGGTGGATGGAGGGTGTCTGGTTCCATGCAGCTTCAAAGATTTCATCTTTGAGGTAACAGGAACACAACTGGGTTGGGTGGTGCTTAGTTGGTTCGTCGTGATATAGCTGAAATATTGTTGAAAGCGACGTTAAATTCTATTCACTCACTCACTCATTCAGCTTTGAGCATGAGAGTGTCTCTCCCAGAGTTCCAACTCAAAATATGATCTATTTGTTTTGAAAAAGTTTTAAAACAAAACTGAAAAACCGACGATAATATGAAGCTGACCCGATGAGAATCGTTGCAAGATTCCTAGGTCGATATGTTTAATACTAACTTTGACATTCCAATACTAGCATAATTTTGTAAATATCCATTGTTTATGTTTCAATATATTCTAAATTGAATATGTTGAAGAAGCATTCTTTAACCCTATCTGACCTGGTTTTTTGGGGACATGTCCTGGCCTGGAGGGTCATTTGGGGCCCTCTAAATATTTTTCTTGAGCTAATCAGCTGAAACTTACCACACTATACCCTTGGCTCTACCAGAGGAAAAAAAAATCCAAGATGGCCGATTTGAGGACGTCAGAGTAACGGCATCTTCAAAACAGACATTTTTTGGTCAGATTTTTTGTATTGTTTATTCATGTGTTTTGTTCGCAAAAACTGCATGATAAATTAGTGAATAATAGTCTGTTATGAAATAAAAAGATAAATAGGAATTTCTCAAGATAAATGACGAAAACATCACTTTTCTGGTAACCACGTGGCCGTCATCTTGAATTTACTCATGATCCTCTACACGCGGGGGGGGGGGGGTATGCAAATAAGGTCAAAATGACCCCCGCCCAGGCCAGGTGAGCGAACCAGGCAAAGGCAAACTAAATTCCTTGGAAATAATATTGAAAATATTATCTTCAAAAGGGATTTTTAAGGAAATTCCGTAAAAAAAAATAGTGGTGTAGTCGGCGAATATTCCAATAATCATTTCATAAGTGATATTCGCCTATTATAGCACCAACGGAATTGGCCATAAACTTTTATTCTGAAATGTTATAACATATTAAGGAATTCCAGGGATTCTATACGAAAACTATTTTTGATCAATCTCGCTTGTATCAGGGGATGTTAGCCACTTTATAGTATTGCCCTGTCCAAGCAGAAATATATATTGAGTTTAGTATGTTAGAACTTGTGAAACCAACGGCAACTGTACCATGATTTTCTGTCCATTATTTCTTGAAAACATTGAGTTCGAAACGACATGCAATCTATATCTATATAATGATGTAGAAATTCAGGAAAGTTATTATTTTGCCTCGTACTGCTTCTCCACATCGAGAGTCCACTCTTGGTATACCTATATAGATATATGCAGTTCGTTATACCTGCTTTTTATATAGTTAGATATGGATCGATTGACACAGACAATTTATTATACGGAGGTGACAATTATATTTTATTATTACGATTTTGCTTCTGACATATGGGTTCGGGGAAAACTTCAGGTTTGAGACATTTTTTTCTGGAGTTCCACTAGAAAATTCAAGTCAAACTTTTCTATTCAAATTGCATGTATAAATAAAGCGACTGTATTGTATGTAATTCTGAAAATATGGCATTGGGGTAACTTCTATTATCTTGAACAGATGGCGGGAACGTTATTCAAAACAAGCGCATACAAGGGATTGTATTTTGCACTGAAAAACCTCTCATTCGGATTCAGTAACCGACACCTTATCATGCAGTCTTGTTAACATTATTGACAACTTTTTCTGAATTTTGCCTTTCAAGAAACTGAACTTGTATATTCTATGGGCTACTAAGTATTGTCTTGTGATTATGATTTGGAGATACTACTAAAATGTCCACGTTATTGTCCATATATGAATCTTCGATACCGAACAGCCCATCTCCGAGCGAGATTATAGTGTCGCGGTTATAGCGTAAATTGGAATGTTTTATCTCCTTTGTGTCGCTTGGAGCGCGTTGGTGTAGAGAACTTCCGGTAAGTACCAAAAGCGCTTACAGAAATGATAAAATATCCAATTATTCAAGAATATCTAATATATACAGAAACTATCGGTGCATACGTAGAAAATATAAACAGATATTCGCTTTAATAGAATAGTTTTTGAAAAAAATATAGCATGGAATATACTTTTTCAATATGTTATCGAAAATAATTGTAAGCACCTTTGGTAAAAGTAAGACCGAGATTAAAACTTCCCGTCTATCCATGTCAGTTTCAATTTCGAATTCAGGTCTCGCGTGGGATCGCGATCTTCAGCGCGACTTCTCCGAAACATTATCTATGGTCCTCATTTCCACTGCGAGTGAACTCCGTTCAGACAGTAAAACTGATTTTCAGTCAAGGTTATAACCCACCCTTGAAATTTCATCTTCGAATACATTGAAGCTATATGACTGCAAAGTTACAATGTACAAACCCATGCCATCTGGGATGCACTTTGACCCTGTTACTTTCAAAAGAATAGGATTGGACAGTTGCGTAGATTGGGCCGATTATCCAATATAATAACTGTTCTGGGTGGCGCTATAGATAGTTTGTTTCCTCCCCTAGAATAGTTAAAAAAAATAGAATGGAATATAGTTTCTCAATATGTTATTGAAAATAATTGCAAGGACCTTTGGTAAAAGTAAGACCGAGGTTAAAACTTCCCGTCTATCCATGTCAGTTTCAATTTCGATTTCAGGTCTCGCGTGGGATCGCGATCTTCTGCGCGACTTTTCCGAAACATTATCTGAGGGCCTCATTTCCACTGCGAGTGAACCCCGTTCAGACAGTGAAACTAATTTTCAGTCAAGGTTATAACCCGCCCTTGAAATTACATCTTCGAATACGTTGAGGCTATATGAATTACATGCGTCTGGTCCGTCATTCATAATTCAGCCGTCGTCCATTAGAGAATATCCGCGTCCATAATCCAAAGACCTATTCCATATTTCATATAACAGTATTAGCACCAAATTAAAAAAAATAATCATAGTATACATAAACATAGGCTTGTTGCCTTCAAGAGAGAAGCGGTCAACAGTTTTCAATGATGCCGGCAAGACATCATGATGTTCCAAAAATATCAAATCCGTATCGCTGATCAGTATTCTTAATCCATAATATTCGTTTTAAAGTCGTCATCTAAAGAATGATGTATCTCAGTCACGCTTTGATTGTGACTGTTCATATGAGTACCATGATGATCTTGAAGTACATGGGTTCATACGGACCCTAGCCCGGGGTTAAGCGAAATTAGACACAAGTTATGAAACGTTACGCCATAGATCTTGCACGCTACGCTCGTATTTTGCTATCAGCATGCGATATGTATCGCCAAATTTGAGAAACTTAGAGTGGAGGCGCTTGGTGGTGTAGCCCTGTTTTGTGCAACAATGTTTTGTGACGTTGATTAAAATCGTGATTTGAAAGCAAAGTTACAATGTACAAACCCATGCCATCCGGGATGCTCTATGACCCTGTTACTTTCCAAAGAATAGGATTGGACAGTTGCGTAGATTGGGCCGATTATCCAATATAATAACTGTTCTGGATGGGGCTATAGATAGTTTGTTTCCCCCCAATTCCCAATACACCTCAATCTCCCCTACGGATGATGAGAATTTGACGGTGATTTATATGGCGAAGTCTATTTTTATCGACATTATCGATAATTCTACATGCAGTATCGGAAGCAAATAGTTTATCGTCGAACTTTATCTCTACACCATGCAAACACATTGTCACTGGTGAACTTGAAATAGGGAGTGATGACCTGTAAACACTCCTGATAGTGATAACTCAATATGGAGAGCCGAGAAGAATAAACCTGAAATCCGACCAGAAGATAACCCTGGATAACACTGGAACAGTACATAATTGAGTGGTCAAAGCGAGAATGAGTTGAACCTACAGTACTCGCTGAGCGGCTGGAGCTTACCTAGAGCATGGTCGTTGAAACAATCCGTCAGTTTGATCAACGTACCCTTTCCCCAGCAAAATAAATACTGATGAACCTCAATTCGCAAGAACTTTTTGCAAATCTCCAGAGTACATGAGTAGTGTGACTAACGTCACAGGACCTACGAAGTCGGGTGAGGAAGATGACTTGGGGGTCCAAGCGTAAAGTTATAGGTCACCTAGATGACTTGGGGGTCCAAGCGTAATGTTATAGGTCACTTCAGTACATCAAATTTTCATCAAAAGTAGGTCAGCTCAGAACTTGCTGGTAACAGTCCCCTAATGCACGTTCATGCCAAAACTCGAGGTTCTAATGTCAACGGTTCTCCTTATTTTGCCGGAGAAAGGATTCGGATGGACGAATGGACTCACTGGCTCACTCAATACCAGACAATTTGCAAATGAGAGCCTGCTACGTAGGAAAAGTTGTCATGGTTCCAGCAGACAAATCTCTGAATTATATAATATTCGGCTGGTGGTAAATCAAAGTAATTAACTTTTTGAATAATGTGTGTTGTTGCATTCATAATTGTGCAATATGAGGAAAAACAAAGAAAAAAATATTGGTTAGTGTGCATTTCTTAGCTGTAGGCAACGTTAATTGGACTGACCCATGCTCAATTTGATAACCCAGAAAACATAGGGAATAGCCCTAGTTTTGAAGCATATTCATGAAAAATTCATATAAATAGTATTCAACTTTTTCTTATATTCTAACTGTTTGCAGATAATCACAATGTCTATCAAAATTTATCAAATTTGGTGGATGTTGCTGTGCAAAATTCTCTTAGTAGGTGTTGGTCTTCCCACCACACATATACCGGACCCCCAATGCTATTGTTATGTCTTTGGATTATGGACGCGGAAATTCTTTAATGGACGACGGCTGAATACTGAATGACGGACTAGACGCTTGAATCCCAAAATCCATAAACCACCATACAAAACTAGATTCATAGTTGGTTGTAGAAGCTGCGTCACTAAGCTACGTTCACCCATGTGGCCCTTCAAGAGGTAGAAACATTTTGGGATAGGTGATGTGCCAATCTTTCTAAAACTCTGACCGTGAATGCATGTGAATATCGAAAAACTCAAAATGTCTTACGGAAGGGCTTGATGCGAATGGACCCTTACCGTACAGACACGGGTCCACATAGGATTTCTGGACTCTCTATTCTAAAATCCTTCATCAGGACCCTACTGACGGTCTTAGTTCAAAAATAGTATCGGTGTTCAAGAAAACTCATTTGCAAATTGTCCGGTAGTCAGTGAGTGAGTCAGTCATTCCATCCGAATCCTTTCGTCGGCAAAATAAGAAGAACCGTTGACATCGGAACCTTGATTTTTGGCATGAACGTGCATTAGGGGACTCTTACCAGCAAGATCTGAGCTGACCAACTTCTGCCATGCCCATGGGGAACCCTTGGTTGTATGTTTCATTGTGACTTTTGAATGTTCCCCTATAACAGGAAGCCTGGTCCATTCGAGATTCAGTCCATCTGAGAATGGTTATCGTTGGATGGAATCCCCTAATTCCCATATATTCTGGGAGCTTACATGATGTTACACTTATTCAACCTATGCACAACCCTCGGGAGGATTTCCCCACCCCTGGGACAGACCTACTTAGGTGACCTATAAACCTTCAAATTGGCAAAAACATGTCTTAGGTCAAGTAAAGTCTTCGTAGGTCTCGAGACATTAGTCACACTTTCATGTGTTAATGACAGAACTCCTAAAGCATTGTTTGGCTCTACTACATACAAGGAATATCATCCGTGAGATTTTTTTCTTCTTTTTGATAGATTTGCTTGTATTTCTAATTAATAATATCTATGTCAAATTTGGTAACACAATATATCAACAGCATATATGTATCCCAATGGGTACTAATTGTCCACCCCTTTTGGCTGACCTATATATGCTCTTATGAATACGACTATACGCAGACGCTTTCAAAAACCGACAATTTCAAGGTCCGTTCCTTCTCATTCACCAAACGCAAAAACGAGGATCTTCATGGTGGGGATAATCGCTATATAATTGATGCAGTGAAGGATAAATATCCACCCTTATTGGGTTTGAAGGCATCTGCAGATAACCCTTACGGCACATCATATTCAGACCTATATCGCTATAAAAATGAAGCGGGCCTTCTTTCTAATCGACTTTACGAAAGAAATAGATGATTACCCTTGCCTGGACAATAATATCCAATAGAAACCTGCATATGGCGTATACATATGGCGTATGCATATCTCGCATAGTAGCAATTGTTAGATCTTGTGTAAAATGTGACGATTTTAATGAACGTCATTAAACATTATTGCAGAAACTTATGAAGCAGGGCTATACGACCAAGCGCCTCCACTCTCAGTTTTTTTCAAATTTGGCGATACAGATAGCATGCTGATAGCAAAATACGAGCGTAGCGCGCAAGATCTATGGCTTTGCGTTTCATAACTTGTGTCTAATTCGCCTATTCCGGGAATTGGGACCGTATGAACTCCTGTACCTCAAAATTTTCATGGTGTTCATATGAACAATCATAATCAAAAGGTGACTGAGATACATCTTTCCCTAAATAACGACTCTACAACAAAAATCACATGGATTAAGAAAATATACTCATCAGCGATACGGTTTTGATATTTTGGGACAACATGGTGACTTGCCGTCGTCATCGAAAACGGTGGACCGCTTCTCTATTGCAGGAAACTAGCCTATGTTTATGTATACTATGATATTTCTTTCTGAATTTGGCGCTAATGCTGTTATATGATTTAGGATTATGGACGCGGAAATTCTTTAATGGATGACGTTTGAATATCGAATGACGGAATAGACGAGAGGCGATAGCAATATTCAAGATGTAGCCGAAAGTAGAGAGATGATGTTTTTTGTCTCGGAAAAGATAAACCAAGCCGGAATTTCTGAATGCTTGCTTAACAAAGTGAGATATGAGAGCTTATACTTGTTGAAATGTTTTAATATCAGTTTCATCTGATCCTTCCTAGCAAGAGTAGAACCATCAATATCATAATCATACATGAAATGGCAAAACTTTTGAGGATATATGTAGTTCGTGTTGGTGAAAAATAGCAACTAAAAGACTTGAATTGTAGTGATATATGTGGACCTTTGTAATAAACATATCCCGTATCTGTGAGAATTGATCCTCTGGTCGGTGTACAAGTGGGCTGAGAATACATTCTAGTAAATGTCAGACCTTCCTTTGCCAAGTTGTCGATGTTAGGAGTGGATACATTCTCATTACCGTAACAGCCGACGTCTCCGTATCCCATGTCATCAGCTAAAAACAGGACGATGTTTGGAATGGCAGGATGGCTGGAATTTTCAATGTGTCCATGACACGATGACAGATGACTGACAAGAACCACTACCAGTGTTACAGACAAGAATTTCAGCTCGAGCATATTGTCGAGCATATGATGTACAGGTTTACCACCTGTCACACAGAGCCTCAATGATTAAGCCTTCTGGCATTAGAGAGTTTTGTTGGATAACGTTAGTGCATACATTTTTATCACGGTAAAATCTTCTGAGGGAGCTAATTCGAATGAAATACGTATATGTGAGGTTTGCCAGTGGAGCATAACTTGCACTGTCTGTATGTTTTCAGTTTGTCTATTGCGTCGGTATATCTGGTAATTCACCATATATCATATAGGTCGTCATGAACCACAGGGGTAACAAACGACTGTAACAGCCTTAATTAATATATAGTAAATCGGCTGCGCTATCTTGAGAAAACAACTTTCCCTAATATTCGCCGCTACAAATGGCCCACCACACCAGGTAGCTTGGCTTTTCCACTCAAACATGAAGATTTCAGCATACATCATTCGCTTCTATTTTATCGGACTGATTTAGACAGACTGCTGACGAAGCTGACATTTCGATTGGTTAATTTCCTGTTTGGAAATTGGACTTTGCAAACAAAAGAACGATGTAGGGGAGAGGCTACTGGCCTGGAATGACAGTAAGCGTATCATAACAACATTTATCTTTAGCATATTTTGAGCTATTTATTGGAACTCGGCGTTTTGAATTGTGTTCAGCGTGACGAAGCCACTGTTGGCTTATGATCGCCTGACAAGCTGTCACCCCTACACTGTTAGTACCTGTATCATTTGCATCACACACCTACATACCTATGGTCATATTTGCGTTCCTGTCTGAGTACCGGGTATGTAATAAAAATAATGACCCTTGATTTGGATTAGAGTGCAGTCCACACTTGTGGCGGTTTCGTATAAAGTGGTCCCTCCCTAATTGACAGAACGTACACGTACACGACATGTTGATTACTCGACCAATACATACGGACTGATGAGGGATACGTGTTAATCCCTATATGTACAGACACCACCACCACCACCAGTATATCATAGTTGCCCATTAGAATACAGGAACTGGGATTAATCATACGAAAAGATATATACAATTTAAAAAGCAAACGAATTTCACATATTGTTAGCAACAAAACTAGTATCATTCTCTTGCCTAATAGTCTAAAATACCAGGCTGTGAAATAAAAGCAGAACAACTAGACTGAGTGGCGGTGCGATCCGCCTCAACATTTGAAAAGAACATGTGGTAGTCTGTATATCTATATTGTGGATTCGTAGTACAGGCTCCTAAATGACTCCCTGGAATACCATAAAACACATCGAAGCCATGATTCATAGGAAGATGCTTTCCGTCCTGTCCAACAACCAGATGCCACTTTCCGATCATCGTCTGTCCCTGGAATACCATAAAACACATCGAAGCCATGGTTTATATATATGAAGATGCTTTCCGTCCTGTCCAACACCCAGAGGCCACTTTCCGATCATCGCCTGTCTGTAACTATGAGACTTCAGTAAGGATGATAACAAGGGTTCTTCGCTCTTCGGAAGACCACCAGGCTGGGCGATACTGCTAAAGACAGGAAATCGTGGTTGTCCGTGGGCGCATTTGGTGATACCATACCATATCGAACGGGATAACGCCCTATAAATAGTGGCATTGTATGAGTGTGACGGGAATGAAAGCTATAATATCATAATCTATCGCCTGCAGTGAGCTGAAACGGTCTTTAGGTTTCGGTTAATGTTGCAGTCTGTTTCCTGTAGGCATCGCATGTATAAGTGAAAAAACAAACTGTATAGTTCGTGTTGGTGAAAAATAGCAACTACAAGACTTGAATTGTAGTGATATATGTGGACCTTTGTAATAATCATTTCCCGTAGCTGTGAGAATTGATCGTCTGGTCGGTGTACATGTCGGCTGGGAATACCATTCTAGTAAATGTCAGACCTTCCTTTGCCAAGTTGTCGATGTTAGGAGTGGATGCATTCTCATTCCCGTAACAGCCGACGTCTCCGTATCCCATATCATCCGCTAAAAACAGGACGATGTATGGATTGGGAGGATGGCTGGGTTTTTCAATGTCTCCATGACACGATGACAGACGACTGACAAGAACCACTACCAGTGTTACAGACAAGAATTTCAGCTCGAGCATATTGTCGTTTAACAAAGATATTCTGTAGGATGTACAGGTTTACCACCTGTCACACAGAGCCTCAATAATTAAGCCTTCTGGCGTTAGAGAGTTTTGTTGGATAACGTTAGTGCATACATTTTTATCACGGTAAAATCTTCTGAGGGAGCTAAATGAATGAAATACGTTTATGTGAGATTTGCCAGTGGAGCATAATTTGCACTGTCTGTATGTTTTCAGTTTGTCTATTGCGTCAGTACATCTGGTAATTCACCATATATCATGTAGGTCGTCATGAACCACAGGGGTCACAAACGACTGTAACAGCCTTAGCTAATATATAGTAAATCGACTGCGCTATGTTGAGAAAACAACTTTCCTAATAATATAATATTCGCCGCTACAAATGGCCCACCACACTAGGTAGCTTGGCTTTTCCACTCAAATATAGAACGATTTCAGCATACATTTGACTCTATTTTATCGGACTGATTTAGACTGACTGCTGACGAAGCTGACATTTCGATTGGTTAATTGCCTGTTTGGAAATTGGACTTTCCAAACAGAAGAGCGATGTAGGGGAGGGGCCACTTACCTGGAATGACAGTAAGCGTATCATAACAACATTTACCTTTAGCATATTTTGAGCCATTTATTGGAACTCGGCGTTTTGAATTGTGTTCAGCGTGACGAAGCCATTGTTGGCTTATGATCGCCTGACAAGCTGTCACCCCTACGCTGTTAGTACCTGCATCATTTGCATCACACAACTACATACCTATGGTCATATTTGCGTTCCTGTCTGGGTACCGGGTATATAATAAAAATAATGACCCTTGATTTGGATTAGGGTGCAGTCCACACTTGTGGCGGTTTCGTAAAAAGTGGTCCCCCCCCCCCCACCAATTGACAGAACGTACACGTACACGACATGTTGATTAGTCGACCAATACATATGGACTGATGAGGGTCACGTGTTCATCAGACACCACCACCTGGCGGTGACACCACCACCACGG